>JAWWEV010000001.1:113663881-113691175 GCA_035583235.1 Hafferia zeledoni
CTCTAACTGTTGGCAGGTATTGTTCTGTGCCCAGCATCTCTTGCCTAACCATTTGGACAAACTAAAAGAATTGGAGAGAGACTAAGAGTTGCAAGGGGGGTTTTGAAAAATTTCTTTGCTATGGACATAGGAAATATTGGAAGGGAAACGTCCCTGAAACTTTTCTCCTGAAAACTTCCCTCACTGATAGATGTCTGTAAGGTCTTCTATACTCTGTGAATTATCATAGGTCTGCTGAGGAGATGCCCAATTCTTATGTCATCTTTGATTTGGGGAATCATCTACCACAGCTGGGACATCCCTGGGTTTTTCTCACCAGTTCGTACAAGCTGAGCTTGAGTGGTAACAGCATTTAGAGTGGAGGGCCAAAGAGATCAAAAACTACTTGCAAACTTTTGCATTCAAATATTAAAGTGGAAGACCAACCTTCTTTATCAACCTTTTCCCCTTAAACTGAGTTATTCCCAGGTATCTCACCACTTCTTCACACTTTTTTTTCCTTTCCCCTAACAGAGATATTTCTGATGGCAGATTGGTCTTTCTTGCTCTTCAGACATTTATCACAGACGTGCTCACCACACCTCCTGGAGTCTTTCCAGCTGAGATGTGCTTGTTACAAATGCCATCACAGGTTAGAAAAAAATATCTGGAAGGAAAATTTTAATGTTTTTATACACTACTCTTTGTAGGGAGGTTCTTTTCTCTACACGGTGCTTAACTCTTATTAGGTCAGATCACCCATGTTTCAGGACTGGTGCTGGTTTCTGGCACCAACCAATCCCTTCCCTGTCAGAGCATGGTGGGAGCTGCCTCCCCCTGACCCAGGTCACAGTGCACTTAGGCAGTTGTGCAGGGGGATCTGTGTCTGTGTGATGCTGCTGATGGTGGAGAAACCAGTGCTATGGAAATGGCAGATTACAAACAAGAGGAGGACTTTCTTCTCTCTTTCATGCTGTCATGTCTGCTTCTAGTTTAAGCTCTGCAAAGTGGCTAATCAAGAGAGGGAGTAGCTGAGAGATCATCTGAACAAACAGAGGCCAGCATTTGATTTGGATGATGACAGTGGAACTGTCTTATCTTCCTTGGGTGGCCAAGTGACCAACCCCTACTGCCCAGCCTTCTGTGCACCACAGCCCAGCCACAACGTGCTGGTGAGCTCAAAGTCATCACAAAGGTCTCACCCTCACAGCTGCCTTTGAGGAGAGCTCCAGAGAGGGAGGGGGGGTGAGTGTGTTTGCTGCAGGCGAGGGAATGAGCCTGGAAGGAGCATTCCTGCAGTGAATGGGGGAGTTTCTGTTCCTAGCAAAAAGTTTGAATCCTTTGCCAAAGCTTGTCACCACCTTCCAAAGCACTGCACTGCTCTCTCTCCCATGCTGGTATTTGGCTCCTGCCTTCTGACCTCAGCTGCTAAGAAGTTCCCCCTGGCTTTGGCAAAGGAGAGGAGGTCCTGGCCTGGGGCTTGGCAGCCTCTTGATGTGGAAGGGGAGTTGTTCAGATGTCCAGGGGGCATTGGATCTGTCAGCCCTGCTGCCATACTTCTGCAGGGCACCTTGGCACCCATGGAATACGAACACCTCCTCATTTCATGCACTACACACTGTTCTCTGGTGAGGGATGTGTCTGACAGCTGCTCTCAGCAGTGTTTGGCCCAGAGGTGCAGGAGCCGGACTCGAGAGGGTGATCAATGACCTCAGGGCAGTGAAGGCTGAAAGTGCTGCTCAGCCCTTGGAGGCAGTGGTCTGGTGGGTGAGGGAGCCAGTTCAAACCCTGCAAAGTGGAGAGAACTGCTTTCAATGCCTAAAATGTACATGACTTTTCAGCATGTGTATGTAGACCATTTTGAATTCGGCTGAGATTTGGCTGAAGCTCCGGGTGATATTTTTTTTTAGTTCTTTATAGTAGGAGCTGCCATAAGGTAGGTAAGCTATAAGTGTATCCACTCTCTTTAGAAAGGACCATATATGGCATTGGAGAATGAATATACTTTATATCAATAAAATTGATAGTATTCTTCCTTTTGAAGTATGTTTTCTCAACCTCTAACCCTCAGTCACATTAAGGCTCTGATTTTAACTATTTCAAAATGCGTATATGCATAGATGTGGACACATGCTGTCTCCTCTTCTGCTTTAGTCCCTTGGTAATATTATGGTTACCCTGAGTTAAAATCCTTTAGGAGATGTTCCAGGAGAAATGAGGACTTTTCAATGAAACCAGAAAATGAGTGCAAATAACATTTTGAACAGAGTAGTGCTGTCCAGCAGAAGTGATGATTTGCCCCCTGCATGTATCTTGGAAAAACTGATCTGTGCTGTTCTCCACGCCAGGATGTGATATCACAATTTTAAAGTTACATATTGTTAGTTTGGTTGGGTTTTTTTCTCCTTTGTTTTATGGAGAAAAGGTATTCCTCAAGGAAAATTTTTAGAGGAATGATCAATACACAGAATGAATTGTCTGTTGTTAGCTCTGAACTGCATATCTGGAGACAGTACATTTTGTACTCCAGGGTGCTCTAACAAGCATCATAGCTGAATCATAATAAACATTTGATTTCCCTATCAAAAGCACATGTACACACACACACAAACATATTTCACTTTATTTTATGCTGATTTTGACAGCATAAAATTTAAATACCTGAGGCAATTTATAAAGCAGATATAGTGCAAAATCCATAGTCAGACCACTAGGATTCAAGTACCTAAGCCTTTAAGAAGCAGAATAGAGCCAGGCAACATGCAGTTGCATAAATGCTCCATTCTCTGCTTTCCTTGCATTCAGAAGGAATTTTTAAAAAAATCTCCCACCATCTGCTATATCCCCACCTACAAGGCATGCTTGCAAATCCTTTTGATGTACAGATCAGCACATGGGATTAAATTTTCATACATGCATACCAGTCTCTTCTCTCCTTCCCATTCTGCTTCCATGCTCCTGCTTAGGTTGAGGTCTGCCCATTTGCTGGAGATCTGCTTCTCTGGTGCTCTCTCTCATGGGGATGGCTGTGGAAGAATTTGAAGAGCACTCTCTCTATGCATATCCAATTAAAGTTGATGGAGATTATCAGTTCCACCAAGAAGTTTGGTTGGAGCTCATTTACCTGCCCAGAGCAAGTGGGGATGTGGTGAACCCTGGTGGGTTCCTGCTGCTCCCTTAACAAGAGTTTGCTGTTATATTCCTACCCCCGGCCCCTGTATACTCACAAAGGATTATACACATAAGTAAGTATACTAATTAGCTAATAGTTGGTGTTGAATCCTACTGAATCAGTTTGCCAAGAAGAACAAGAAAAATTACTTCTGCTATAATGGAAAGCTCCATTCTTTAGACCAGCCTCAATTAAATCAGCCTACTGGCCATACTGTGTATTACTCTGCTACAAATCCCACTCAGTTCTGTTTTGCTATGGGAACCTCTTCATTTTGATCTTATTAAAAAAGTTTTTACTCACTCAGTTGGCAGGTACAGAATGGGGAGGACTGTGATCCATTAGGGTGCAAACACTTGCTGCTCGTTTCTAAATCTTACCTAGGCATAAGCTTTTTGCTTAAATGCATCTGAAATTTGACATTTCAAAGCACAGTCTTTTGTAAACTAGAGGGAACTGAAGTTGTTAGACTTGCAATCTGGAGGCTGTTAGATCCACAGGGAATGTACTTCTCTGGTTTGCAGCCCCAGATTTGCAGACAGTACTCAAAGAGAACTGGATTGAACCAGTGAGGATGATGGGAGCCAGACCCAGAGATGCCCACGGTGAAAACCTCAGTACCAACACATGGTAACTGAAAGTCCTTAGAGATGCAGCTTAAGCAGATGAAGAAAGGAGAAAGACAGACACAGAGAAATGAAGTTCTTTCCTCAAAATGATGCCAAACCTTGGTGACAAAGCCAGGTTTTAATCCCAGGTTTTGTGAATTCTACTCCAGTGTCCTGCTACCCCCCAGCACTTGTGGAATACATTTCTTTCTGTATCATTGCATCTCTCTCTCTCTCTGCCTATACACATCTATATGAACATACGGACAGAGCTCTCTATAGAGATGGATATTTTTTAATGTATTTACTAATTAATCATACATACCACATTCCAAACAATGTAAATATTTTAAATATTCTATTCAAAATGCTATCTGTTTATTTTTCTCTGTTAGAAATATCCAAAATGTCACACACTTTTCCTTCCAAGTTTGGAAAGGAAACCTTTCTTGCCTGCAGTGAAAAAGGCAGTGATATTGAAATTTCCACAAAGAAAGTTTGTCCCTTGAGTGTTCTTGCAGGCATTTGTGCTGAAGAGATGTTAAAACAAGCAGCATTTTGCTTGAAATATATTCCCATTGCTGCTCAGTGCTTGCGAAGCTGCAGCTCCCCATGTTTGCCAGCCCTCCAAGGAACCCTACAGCACAAATAAGAAAGCCAGGACAGAATATTTAGATTTTTTTTTAAGCAAAAGAAATAACACTTCAAGTTTTTTTCTTTTATATGCAACACAGGAGGGGGAAATCATAAAGATTTGCTTTGGGATTGCTTTAAATCAACTCATTTAGTCCTGTGTGGCTAGAGCAGTCTTTGCTTGTGGTAAGCACTCAGGCTGGTGGGTGTTGACCCTCACTACTGTGTTATCCTCAACACAAACCCACCCAGCCCCTGAATGGGGGTGAATCAACATCCCAAAAGGAGCAAGGGAGCCCTTCTCATTGTGCTTGGCAGTGAGGAGCTCCCCTCCCAGGGACATCCCCTGGCCTGAAGCTTTGCTGACAGCAGATGCTTCCCAGGTGAACTGCTGATGTTGTGTAAATGCTGATTTTTATTGCTGTGGGTACAGGGAGAGATTAACCACCCCAGCTGGCAAGGGAACTGAAGTGAAGCCTCTTACTCCACCTCTGATCTCACATCAAAAGCTCCCACCCTGCCTGGCGCACCCTGCTCCTGCAAGGAGCCCTGCAGGAAGGCGATGCCAGGGGCACCCAGATGGCGCAGCCACCACAGGGATCCCAGCTCTCTCAGGGCAGCCTGGCACTGCTGGCTCTTGCTGACACCTGCTATGGATCGAGGAGGTGGAAGAGACCCCAGAGAGGAGTGGGAAAGGGAGGGAAGAAGGACAGAAAACATCATACCAGGACATGATTTGCACAGATGTTAAAATCCAGGAGCATCTTTACTAATTGCGGCAAACTTGGCAGAAATTAAGCCTAATAGGCCTCCCTCATATGATTGTGTGACTAAACTCCAGATGCCCTAAAGGCACAAACTGACAAGGCTGTATAAATCTTCAATAAAGTGTCTGTGATCCTTCTGAAGGAGAGAGGACGTCACACAGCCATCCTCCTGGGGATCAGAAGCTGGTGGGGTAGGGATGGAGGTATTGGGCGTGTGTGTTATAAAACCCAACAACAAAATCAAATTTTATAACAAAGATGCTCTTGAGAGTGTGTTTCCATAAAAACATAATTCTTCTGGAAAAGTGGCAAAGCTCCAAATACTTTCTTCCTATTTTGCTCTACTAGCACAGCATTTCTGTCTGTTGCCATGAAGAGAACTGGATACTGTGCAAATGGCCTTGGTGTGTCGTGGGATTTATCCAAGAGTGTTGTAAACCACATGGCCCTTCTCTCTCCAGCCTTATCTTTGAAATGTCTCAAGAGGCATCTTATTTTTATGACTGCTCAAGGACTGTAAGCCCGAGGAGCTGCTTTTGGGAATGCATATGATCCCTGTCACATCAAATGACTGCATCGTAATGTCAGCGCTGTCTGTGCAACATAAAGTAGCTGCTGAATCCCAGCTCTCCATCTCCAGGTCCCAAAAATCTAGGATTTTGAATCTGAAATTACTATTTTAGTATTTTCAATAATTTGCAATTGTTTATTAAAAGGGCTAAGGCATGCTATTTTACCTCCATGTGTTCTGTGGTCAGGAAAACATACAGACATTGCTCTTGAGAAATTTTTATCTGCCTTTGTGGTTACTGTGCATGATTGCCTTAGGGAACAGCGTGGGACTGTGCCAATGATTCTTCTCCAAGCACAGTAAAACTTTACAATTTAAAATCATTGGCACAATACCTTTTTAGGTTATGTCAGAAATACCAGCTATCAGTTTCAATAAAGTTGCAGCATTTTGTTTTGATCTTTAAATTTATTGCTGGCGTGAGAATTGTAATCTGCAATGTACCTGCAGGTCAAAATGAAGAAATTGATATTGTTGAAATTAAATTTTTAGGGTTTTACTCTCTGTTTTAGCATACCACAAAACAGTGATTCGAGGTTTTTAAAGGCATAATTTTCTGATGGACAAATTCCCTGGGAAGATGTGTGACTAACATTAATTATCAGGACAAATCTGGGGAATGTGAGAATGTTCAGAATAAGAAAATAAGGAAATGTGAACTGACAATACTTTGACATGAGTTGCTGCACATGTAAATGTAAGTTTGAGGGCTTGTGATAGCAATTCTGTCTTTCAGAAGATAAAAGGGTGTTTCTCCAGACTGTTTTTTTGACGGTGATATCTGATTCAGTCTCCCTGACCCCTCAGTGGACTTGAATCTGGTGGAACACATCACTAAGCACCAGAGGAGGAAATAAATACTATTAGTAAGGACATATTCCTCTTGGTGATGTTCACTGCCAGGCTTTTAAATCTGTTCTGGCTCTCCTTGATAAAGAATTAGCTGACACAAATGATGCTGCAATGTCAAAAGATAACTGGCTGATCTCATCTTCCAAACTGCCTCACCTATTTCTCACAGGGAATTTGGTTACTCATTTTAGACATTTGTTTATTTCTGTTTCACAGACCTATATTATGCTGCCATATGTCACTGGAATCCTTGACGTCAGGGATGACTAGTCTTGTACCTGAGTCTAAATGTTAGAGGTTCATCAAATATGTCTCTAATGATTGCTTGTTTTTCATGCTGCTACCCAGAGTTTTGGTCTCAAGTTGAAAGAGATACAATCTAGGAAAAGAGCAGCCTGGGAGGGATGGCTGGATGACTTCACAGGAATACTTATTTTCTGGAATATGAAAACAGTTTGGTAATGTAGGAGAAGCAGTAGGCTGAATGGCTGTGTTTTTTTGTGTTAATGACTAAATGTTCATCACACCAAAGGTCATCCATTTCGTGTACCCCACAACTATGCAAGCCTAAGTCTGCATGATGGCAACCAGTGACAACACTTCATGTTTGTCTCCATCATCTGGGCTTGTGACCGTGGTGGGGAGGCCTCAGTTCTATGATTTTATTCGTGCTGATGTAATTATTGCACAGATAATAGTCATGGGTCCTCAGAGGCTGAAGAAATTGCAGTAGATGGGAGAAATGGCTTCTAGAACAGTCAGCTCATGACTGAACTGTCCTGCCTTTCTTACCAACAAGCAGTAGAGTTTGGGTGAGCACATCTCTGGTGATTGAGCAGGAGAATGGATGTGGGTTCAAGCAGAGGCTTACAGATTTAAGGTAAGACAGCAAAAAGGGAGTCTATTCACAGAAATTTTGATTTCAAAAATGAATCCCATAGACACTGAGTACCTCCAGCCAGATCATAGCCTGGAAGTTGCTCACATACCTAATGTCTATAGCTGAGAAATCTGAGTGAAGACTCTATAAGCAAATATTAACAAGATAGGTTTCCTTCTAACTGGCCAACCAGCAGACACCTATTTAAATCTTTCTGTAGTGCAAAGAAATAACAGCATAAAAGTAGTTATTTCATCTTGTGACGTAAGAACCCTCTGGCAAGTGCTCCCCATGTACCCAGAGATGATGTGTAAGCAGGTCATCCTGACACTGGCTCATGTCACCGTGAGATAACAGATGCCACGTGCACAGCAAGGGGCAGAGTCACTGCCTTTGATCACTCACAGACACAGACTCAGCAGGGCCAGTGCCCACTCCTGCTGCAGATCACACTTACTGTGTCCCCACACACCCAGTCATGCCACAGCCCAATCTCTGAGGCTGGAAGGAAACCAACCATGATTTTAAAAACTTGAATGGATAAGTCCTATTACACAGTTGTCCCTGCCACAGTAAGAAGGAAGGAAGACTTATATCACCCAAACCTAAAGCATTATCTGCTCCTTCCTGCCTCAGAAGCTGTTTCTTTGTTACTAATGCTGACCCAGCTGGACAGCAAATCACTCTGTGCTTTGCTTTCCAGTGAAAGAGACTGTCTTAGCTGCTTACAGATACACTGTAGTCTCTACCCCAGAAAATTTCCATTTGGGGGATTTTTTTGGTTGTGTTTTTTTTGTTGGTTTGGGTTTGGGTTTTTTTGTTTGTTTGTGGTTTTGTGTTGTTTTTGTTTTGTTTGGATTTTGTTTGTTTGTTTATTTTTTACAAAAGTGGCATCTTCTTAAACTGATATTTTCAGAACCTTTCCGACAGATAAGAAGTAAAATTTCTTACAGTGACATCTGTGTTAGGCTGAGTATGACATGAGCCTGACTCTCAGCAGTGATGAATTAAAGGAAACCCTTTTCCCTCATCTCCCTTCTCTGACCAGATATTTCTAGACTTTATTGTGGAGATACCACAATACAAGGTTAAAGGGGCACATTATTTCCTTAAATCTGGGAAGAGAAGTTACCCTGGGGTTTGGCATTTCCCCCAGAATAACTCTATGGACAAATAGGATCTGAGTGAACAATCCAGGCTTTAAAAATAAATACCACTCCTTACTGAAATATCCATAAGGCATTAATAATTCCATATAAATGGTCTTTAATCAAAGTGTAAATTCTTTTCCTCAGTTGTTCAGAAAATGTTTTCCATTTGAATCCTAAGCTCCTATATATTTAATTTCTTTTTACTAAAAGTGTGTTTACTGAAAGTATTCCATAAGTCTCATGAGACTTGGCAATCATTTTTATTGGATTGATCAGTTCCACTTGCATAAAAATTGCTCTGTTTGAATTGACTGTTGCAACACAACTTTTTAATATAAACTGTTCTATTGATTCTGACATAAATAATGTAGAGAGTGCTTCAAATCATAAAAGACATCAGTTTGGGGGTTTCTTACCAGAGTCTACTATAAACCAGACAACAGCAAACACACAAACAAAATGTAATTGTAAGGATCTGTGAAACCATTAGCTTTTAGAAACTTTTCCCTCCTGGCTTTGGCAGCTGCCATTTGTCTGTCAAATAAATCCTTAATTTGCACATGTTGCACATGTTTTTGCATTCATGAAACATGAATGGAAAATAAAATCTCTCCAACAGATCTAATGTGTCTAATGGGAGAAAAAGAAAGAAGAAAGTGGTAGGAGGGAAATTACACCCAACTATTCTATTTTTCTTTTGAGATTTTATTCTGGGAGGGGATTTTCATATGTTACAGCTATGGCTGCCTCTCTGCTCAAGTGGAGTGATAGCTACATGTGTCCAAGAAACATCTGTTCTACCAAAAGCAAACTTGCCACTCTTAGGACAGCTTGGCCAAACTGCAGCTTATTTGGAAATTGGGTGTCTCAGTCGTGGTGTGGTTTGTTCCTCGATCTACACTTCCTGTTCCTTCATTTCTGAGTCATCACCAGCAATATATTTAAGGTTGGTCTCTATTTCTCTTTCCGCTGAGACATTCCTGACATATATAACCAGCCTCGCATTTGCCTACTAACCACTGTCTGGGGTTTGGGGTTACTTTTGGTTCTCCAAACCCCTGTAGTTGGAAAACACACTCTAATTTCCTTGGCTGCCAGTCAGGGCTCACTAACAGGAGCCTCAAAGCAAGGCTGAGCTGGGATTTGCTGGAACAAGTGGGAATTGGTGCAGTGGGATCCAGTTTGTAGTAGAAGTTATTGAAACGGAGGTATAATGAGAAAAGTTCTTTCCAAGGGAAGATACATCCAGTCCATCTGTGTTGTCAGAGATACAACTGCCATGTGTCTGGGTTTTGTTGATCTTGTCTCGTTTTCTGACTGGAAATATCACCCCTTCTGGACTGCTGAACATCTAGAAATTTAGGCCAAATGGACATGTCTTTTTCAGATCCTGTCTGGACAGAGTTTCTGGGCAGAGACAGAAGGCACAACTGGTAAATCTGAATCCTAGGCAGATGTTCTGCCCAAGCACAGTGAATCCGACACACTGAAGATGGGTAAAGGCCTGTGAACATGTGGTATCCTGTGTGGGCACATGCATTTCTGTCCAGAACATCTCTGGCAGACTTGTGAAAGTCTGAGGAGGACAAGTCTTTGCAATTTTCAAAAGAAAAAGGGAGAAATATAGGTAGAAAAGCATTCACTATGCAGCTCTCCAGCTAAATTATGTCTTTGATCACATATGGGTGTTGATTTCCTACCAATATTTTACACTAAAACCAGGAGCATGTTGATGAGGTGTCCTACAATGGTCTCTTGTTTGCTGTTGGTAAGCAGCAGCTATGGAGCACAGCTTCAATGTGCCAGTGACTGCTACATGAGTTCTTGCACAAAATGGAAGAAAACCTAATGCCACATCTTTGCATTTCACATAACAGGATATAGTAGTCTGTTTTTAGTTTTTTGGTTTTGTTGGGTTTTTTTGTTGTTGTTTTGTTGTGGTTTTGTGTTTTTTTTTAAAAAAAGCTATTTAAATCAACCGCGGGTGTCCATATTTCCATAGACTGCAGAGGAATGGATGAATGGATGGCATTTGTTTCTTCCCAAGGGGTTGGAGTTTTTTTAGAAATTAAGAAAAGGAGAAAAATAAAACAAATGTTCTCACCCATCTGTCAGCAGTCCATTAGCAAACAAGTCCTTGGCAGCAGTGAAAGGAAGAGCATTTACCATGCTCTAAGGTGGACGGCGGGGCAGAAGCAATGCTGGTTGGCTTGTGGCAGGGGCAGAATGTCATGTCATGTTGGAGCTACTCCTTTGGCAACAACCAACTTGATGCTTCTTTTTCTCCCTTGTCTTCTGCTGACTGAAATTTCCTTTTGCATACAATGCAGTGTCATGGAGAGGGTGAGATTCCACATCTCCTGTCAATGCTGGGCTTATATCCTTATCTTTCAAAGAGAAAGCTACTTTCCAAGAAAACCTCCCCATGTGAGCTTGAAATTCTTTGCAGAACTTGCCTCACCAATACTTTCCTTGTCTCACAAGAATCTGCTATTTTCTTCTCTCTTCCTCACACTTTGAGCAGTCTCAGGAGAAGCCAGAAAGCAGTGGGGCTGCCCCCTCCAAGCAGCTCTGGCCAGCTTGCCTCCTTCTCTTCCCTCAGCTAGCACGTTTTAATAACACTTTAGATGCCCCTATCCACACTGTGGAAAAGTTGTGTGAAAAATGGAAAAGTATGATCAGCTTAAACTATGGTCTACAGTGACAGGATGGGGAAAATGAAGCTGATTTCCTATTTACATTGTGCTCCGTGGAGACAGCGAAGCTTTACTCGGGCTTGGTTGAATAATGAGCCACTAAAGAGAGAACCCTGCATATCACTTAACCAACAGCTCCTCGCAGAATTAGTGTTAATTATGCCATTCCTTCTGATTAGATTCAGCTGATTTCTCACTCACTCTCGCATGACTTTGTGTGAGGCTCTATGATGCCTTGTGAGAACAGCAATGACACATCCATGCTGATACAGTCATTAGATAGCCTGAGAACTCACACTTCCTGGCATGGTCATTTGCTTGCAAACTGATACTGCTGCCATGCAGTGAAGGTCTGTGTTCATGTAAAACTTGTTGCAAATCTGAAGTGCAGATTGTCGGGGGGGGCGGGCAGAGGGTCAAATCTGCTTCCCAAAGATGTGCAAAATCCTCCAGTGCTGGGGTATGGTCATGAAGATTTATTCTCGTTACTTGGTAATGCAAACATGGCAGTGACAGCTTTCCCAGTTTTTATTTTTCACTCTTTGTCTGCAACTGGACCAGTGATGGATTCCACAGCTGAATGGCTGTAATCCTGCAGCAAGTAAGGTGGGAGGAGGAAAGCATTTTCCTGGGAACTCAGACATGGTGACAAGGGAGCCCATGCTGATTCAGGCAACAGAATATAAAAGGAGCTTGTGTAACAAGAAAACAGAAAATGAAATGTTCAAATGCAGAATGTTGGATTGGTACCTCCTTTACCTGTTTGCTCAGTAGGTCCCTGTTTTGTGTGGCTTATGTTTAACATTTTCACCCTAAGTGGCAAGAAAAGGCCAGATTTAAAGAAGAGGCAAGGGAAGGGAAGGGAAGGGAAGGCAAGGCAAGGCAAGGCAAGGCAAGGCAAGGCAAGGCAAAAAGGATCACTGCTCCTCATGTCAATGCATGTCATTGCCCCACGTTCCTGGAGGGCACAGAATACCTTTGCTGCCCAGAGACTGTGAGCACACCAGAGGCAGTGCCTGGAGGTCACTGCAGAGGTGCTGGCAGTCCTGCTGTCTCTGGATGGGAAGCAGCACAGCTGCACCATTGCTGCCCTGCTGGTGAAAATTTAATAGCTTGAGTTTGGTGCCTTGCCCAGGTGGGGCTAAGCTGTTACTCACTCTGAGGAGAGAGCTGGTATATCCGAGTTGCACCAGTGCTAGCTCAGGGCTCACTGAGTCACACTGAGTTGCAAAGTAAGGACAATTCCAAGGTTTTTTCTTTCCCTAACAATGGAGGTTTCACTAGTTACCTCCTCTAAATCCTTCCTGGTGGGTTCCCAACTCATTGCTCTTGCAGAGGAACAGAAGAGCAGAGCTCAGCTTTGAGCTCAAGGAGGAGGACTGTACTCTCCCAGGGTTCTTTAACTCCCCTGCTCTCTGAGGGAGTGCTGTTGCTTCATTTAGAGATCTTCCAGGTCTGGGGATGAGTACCACAATGCATTGTCTGTATTTCTGTTTTCAAATATCTTAGTTTGATTTGTCATAGCTGAGAAAAAAAAAATAATGGTAGCATTTCACTTTGGTAGCTCTTAATAGCAGTTCTTTTATGTTAGCAAGCAAGTACTGATTTCATCCTCTGCATATCAACATTTGTCTTTGAAACACTTCAGCTACAGCACCAGAAATGGTGTTTCTTCATTAACCAAGGCCAACAAGTGCAGTTGTGAACCTCTGCTTCACAGCACTGCTTAAAACACAGACATTTGTGGTGCATGCATACTTCATTTATAATCTCATCACTGTGTGTATGGCTTTCATTGCAAACAGTGGGGTATAGCATTCTGCCTCTTGCAGTGTAGAAATAGTGTATAAAAATCAGGTTTATTTATAGTTGTCAAGAACCAGATGACAGAAAGCATCTTCTGCTTGAAGAATGATTACTGCTGGTGTTTCCTGGGTACCCTCTTCATCAAACAGTGGGAACGTTTCTTGCCTTTAGTATCACATCTGACATCACATGTCAGAGCCAGGAAAATGTCAATAACTCCATTATTATGAATCCCTGCTTTCAAGGATTAATAATTTCACACATACTCACACACAGGCAAAAGCATCGGAAACTGAAATTTGGCACAAACATTTGTAACCCAAGAGCAAAGCTCAATTCTGCAAAATGATCTCTGCAGTTTGGAGTCTGAGAGAATTCTCAAGGTACCTACATTTTATTTTTTCTTTAAGTCAGTTGTTTGGAAATGATATAATCTCACTTGCTATCTGGCAAGAACTCATTTGTATGTCTGAAACTCTCAGTAGGGAAAAAAATTGTGGTTTACTTTGTCATGCTTTCTTGCTTTTCTAATGGAGCTTTGTCTAGATGCCAAGGAAGGGGAGATGGTGACGTCCAATTGGTACAGTGGAATCCCTCCCTCCATTCTAAATTTATCCATTAAATATTCCAGCCTCCTATTGTTTAAATCCCCTTTATATGTAGCTGAATTGTATGTGTAAGGAACACTATGCAGGAAAATATCATTGCATAAGGAAACAAAATCCAAGTAACTCCCCAAGCACTGGAATTAAGGAAGTTTTGTTTACTGTGGTTTTTATTTGAGATTTGTTCAACTTCAGTTTTACTAATATATGAACTGTAACTAAAATTTTCCCTATAGCTAGTCATTTATAGTCTATCTTTTATTTTTCTCTCCATCTTGCCTTTTCTTTTCTCCCATGTAAATTTTAATTAGCTCTTTCTCTCTATGTTTTAATAAACTTGGCTAAGAGTCATATATTTGACATCTCTTCTCCTCTTCCTGTTAGATTTTTTTTTCTTTTAAATTGGTGATCAGGTTCAAAAAGTATTACCAGGTCTCATAGTTGCACGTAATTAAAAATACACATACACTGGAAATACACAAACATCATTAGCTTAGAGAAGCAGGTTTAAAAAAGCCCTCTGGCTCTCTCAGCTTTTGTGTGACATTATCTCATTTGTCCAAGAATGACTAATAATCTAAGAAACTGCAGTAATAGTGTGAATTTCTCATCAATAATTGCCCAGTGATCTTTGGGCACCTTTGCAAAATGTAAATAAACCAAAGTGCCAAACATATAAGGCAACATGCCCAGTTTGATTTTATTATGGAACTGGCAAGTTGCTAAATTACAGAAGTGTTGGTGAAGATAAATTTGAACAGATGTTTTTTTGTGGTGATGTAAAATTTCATGTCAAAACCCAGGACTTGGTAGCATTCAGAACACCCACACTGTTGTTGATGGTGATGAGGGAATACAGTCCAGTTCAGCTTCTTCCAGAGACCTGACATCCCTCCTTTGCATTTCTGGGCTCTTGTATTAAATAATTCACTCGTTCTGAAACCATGCACTTGCTTTCCTCCCTCAGTCGCTTATCCAAAGTATGAACAAACTTCCTGAGGTTATCACTTCATATTTCAGCTTGTAAAACATGGCATTTCAGGCCTTTTGCACAAGCTGCCTTGGCTGCTGCTCCTGCTGTTAAGCTGTGGCATGATGGGTGCCCGGAATCCAAAATGCCAGTGGAGGAAGAGTCAGGCATCGGATACCCCCATTCATGTACATAGTGCTGCAATAATCATCAGTCAAGATGAACATTAACCATTGCAGACTAGACAGCTTGAGTAGGACACGTGTGGTTTCATAAGCAGTGCTCTTCATTCTCTTGTTAAACTGATACAGCTGGGTCAGAAATAACCAAAGTCAGTTCATGATTCATGTGTTGAAGGCAACCTACTCTAACTCTGACACAGCAGTTACCTTTTTCCAATTGAGGCTTCCCTCGAGGCTGAACAAACTCTTGGGAAATCTGAGCATAGAACATATCTCTTCTTTGAGTTGAAATGATGCCAGCTTGGAACTAGAAATATTTCTAAGGCCATCATTTGGATTTACAGAATCACAGAATATGCTGAGTTGGAAGAGATCCACAAGAATCATCAAGTCCAACTCTTAGCTCTGCACAGGACCATCCCCAGGAGTCATACCTTATGCCTGTGAGAGTATCATCCAAACACTTCTTGAACTCTGGCAGACTTGGTGCTGTGACCACTTCTCTGAGGAGCTTGTTCCAGTGCCCAACCACCCTCTGGATTTGTATTGGCCTTTGGACTTCACAACATGCTGCAAGAACACCTGCAGTAAGAAATGTGAGCCAGCTAAGCCCAGAGGTTCCCCCCTCTGCCTGAGGAATGTCTTCACAAAACAACAAAGCCATAAACCTGCAATGGGAAGTTGAATACGGGGAGGAGAATGTTAACCTAGATAATATTTGTGTGGTGTAGACCTGCATGTCATGCCAGGTCAGCCCTTTAAGGGCACAGAGAGACCAGAAAGTCACATCAAAGGCAATCTTCAGACAATCTCAGTGGGAAAAGCCTGAAACAAAAAATCTGCTTGAATGAAGTTCCTGGGTACTTTGGCTTCAGTTAGAGGACCCACATACTTCAACAAGCTGGAGTCTCCTGCTAAGTGGTGACCTCAAAAGGGAAAGACAGCATATGATATTCGAGTGCTGGGTAGGCTACAAAACCTACAGTAGGTGCCCTATGTGGCCTTCTGCCTTCCCAGAGAGTGCTATAAGGGGTATTGTGGTGCTAACTGGAACTCTTCATATCGTACTTTTGGTAATGATGATTCCCCTGTTGTTTTCAGGTCAGGAAAACTGGCCCAGTAAAAATAGTTTTTGCTGCAAGACTGATAAGACAAGTTTAATATAATGATGACAGGTAACTCCAGACCTGGAGAACTGGGAGAAAGTGAAAAAGTCAAGGCAGTTGCTTACTGGTTGATAAGTAATTTGTGTATATATCAATGATATATAACAGTGCTCATCTTCTCTGGGAGTTTTGTAGCACACTGCATCACCTGTTTTTTCTGTAGAAATCACCCCAAAACGCATGTGAGATAGTCTGCTCATACATTTTCCCCTGCATGAATTATGCTGATATAAAACTAATGGAACAGAGAGGAGCATCAGGACATCTGCCATCAGTGTCCATACTGACATGACAAGCAGCAAAAAGCACCAGTTCCTCAGTAGTGCAGAGAATGAACACTGCACTGGATTGTATTTCTGGGACTATTATTAGAGAGACTTGTAAGAAGCATACATGCTGTGGATGAAATGGGTATGGAATCACAGAGGCTAATGATAGAAAAAGGCCATTTATGTCAACTGCTACATTTCCCTGCTGGTATAGGATTGTTCCCAATGAGACACAGAGTATTTTTAGTGCTTTGTCCAGTCTAGTTTTATATGTAAATAGTAAAGATTTGTATTCATAAAAGATCCTGAAATAGTATTATTCTAGTTCTGTCTTCCCTCTTCCCTCCCTCCTCCCTTTCTTAATTTCCTATTCAGGCTAAATGAGAACAGGAAAGACATCCATGATTTTTTTTCTCTTTTCTGTTCTCTCTTCTTCCAACTGTTTGACCCTCTTCAGAGACAGGGTTTCTCTGACCTGATTTTTAAAAGCCTGCATTTGGTTCAGTTTTATAGGTTTTTCTATCACAGGGCTGGTTTAGGAGGTTCAGTTTGACAGGCAACAACCTACTTGCAAGCCAACCTGGAAAATAAATAATAAACACAGCAGTGATTTCTGCTCAGATAGGAACCGAAATGAAGGGTTTGCATATGCCTTCTTGTGTACTGTATCTCACATTATCTTATGAGTTGCTGAGGGTCTACTCACCTGCCCGTTAAGCACAGCCTTCCAGAATGGTGAGCCAAGATATGGTTTAGTTTGAAATCAAATGTAAACCACATTACAAAAGAACAAGCAATACAACAACAAAATATAATCCTCTTTTTGGTATAGAAAGAGAGCTGCCCTTTCATGTTTGGGAGAACTATTTCCCCTTGTTGACTTTGCACCCTTAGCCATCACATTTCAAGTGGGCAAAACTTGTGTGGTACAGATTTCAGGATGTGAAGCTTTTGGCTTGGAGCTCATCTGTATTTGGAAAGAAACTTGTCCTCAGTGGTTTGTCATTGCATGTGCCAGCAAGTCAAGTGGAGAGCCTGAGGAAGATGTAGCTGAGGTGCTGTTACCTTGATAAGTGAATATCTTGTGTTTGATCCACAACAGTCACATCTCTGCTTTGAATCTGGTGAGCACAATACCTCTGAGTCAGTGAAACAGAGAACAAATTAATGTCCTCTTTGTTCCTGATGGGAGAAACCCATCTAAATGGTAGCCTGAATGAGAACATAGAGAACAAAAAGACATAGGGACTGAATTAATACCAGCTCAGAGCATGTGCCCTGTCTGTAGGGAAAGAAATAGAGAAAGATGGAAAATGAGGGCACACCACAAAATGACTTGTCATCAGCTGTTAAGATAAAGCTGTGGAGAGGAGAGAGAGACACCAAAGGAAAAAGGAAGTTCTGTTATGGATTTTGTTGGTTGAAAAGAATCTTCAAATAGAAACTGCATCCTATTGTCCATCCATTCTGAGTTCAGGGAAATAGGGCTCCTGACATGCTTTTTCAATAGTCAGCCTTGCATTAAGCAGCTCAGCTCCAGTACCAGCTTCTTTTCCCAAGAGAAACAACCCTCAAAGCACCCAATATTGGCCAACTGCTGTTCTTACTTTGATGAATAAAAGACGAAAAAAAAATGGTGCTTTTTCTCAGAAGAAAAAGAGAGGCTAAGAAGGAGAAGGTGAAAGTACTTACCTAATCCATGTTATCCCTCAGTGACAGGCTGTTTTGTCCCATGTCTTGGGAAACCCTCCCAGAAGCTGTCCCTTGCTTACTTCAACTTATTTCTGGTTTACTCCACGGAAAGAAGAAATGAAATTCAAGAGGCTCTACACATATAGTTCCTCATGTTTGTGACATTGATTTCTATACCCACAGTGAAATAGTCACTTTACACATTTATTTCTAATAGAAAACTCACTGGTAATCATGTTCAGGCAATCAGAAAAATCACATCTGTGTCTTAGCAACAGAAAGCATTGCTAAATTGAAAAATGGTCAGCAACCTCACACTGTTGTCCTTCCACTATCACAAGAGAAGTGAATGATATTAATTTCAGTTCAGATTTGTGAAATGGCATAATTTTTTTAATGTAATAACTACTGACTCAACTATTTTATTTTTATTTTTCACCATCTTCCATCTTGCCATGCTACATTAGAACTTGCTGTTGTGTGTTGGGCTTTCTGAGTGTGGTCTTTGGACTTTGCCAGTATCTTTCCCAAGAAATGTGTCTTTTGCTGCCTTTCTCCCATTGCAATTACAGGATGCCTTTTCCAAATGGAGTCCTTTAGTCTTTAAAAGTTTATTCATTTTTAACTACTCACTTCACAGCCCTTGTGTCCCATTTTGTCTTCCATCACACAACAACAAACATTTTGATTTCTTCAGTGTATTCATGTTTCCATGGTGAAGAGAATATGATCATCTTGTCTTGTGGCTTTCCAGATTTGAATGATATAAACTACAGATTGACTTTTTAATCTTCTAAAATGCCTTGAATCCTTTTTGTTCAACTTAAATACACTTTAAACCCAGATGAATATTAGATATCTGCAATTCCAGAGAAGTAAACTAGTGCTCTGACTTCAAAAAAATTTTATCCAACTGCCTTTAACCTGTGTTCAACATTTTGTTTGTGCCTAAAGCATCTATTCCAGAAAGGCACCTGGGCTTGAAATAAAGGATTCACCTCTTCATGTGGTAGTTTGTACAAACAATTAATTACAATCTTAAAACATTGTGCTTTATTTCTCATTTGAATTTTTCCAGATTTAACTCCCAGATATTCATTCATGTTTGGCTTCTGCTTGATAAAAGTACATAAGGTACTTATAATAAAAGAGTATTCAGCCTTCTCTTTCACAGGCTAAACATATGGAGCTCTTCAAGTCTCTTGCTTGGTGCTCTTCCTGAACCAAATCATGCAAAAGAATTATGCTGCACTCAGAGTGCTTCAGGGGAAACAATGGGAGCGTGTTTGGCACAGAAATTTTGCTCCATCGAGGCTTGGGAGAGGAGGGAAAAGAGGAGAGGATGGGAGGTTGGGCAGGGCAGGGCACACTCCATAGGTAAGAGGCAAACACAGTCACCTGGAGATGAAACCAGGTGCCTACATGTGCCACAGTTCTGCAGTTACTTACCTGCTGTTCTGGAAATTGGTGTGGGGAAGTGACTGCCTACAACATAACTTGTCTCTAGCTCTGCTTTCAGGTCCTGAAACTCACCCAGTAGGGATGGGAACCAGATTTTTCTGCAAATATGACCAAGTGGTCGGACAAAAGCATTTAGTCTTCATCATAATGTGTTTTAGCTGAAATAAAGAGACTAGGGAGAAAAATAAATGAGGGGTTTTTTTTTTTTTTGAAAGGAATATTTTGTCATTTGTTTATGATAGAATCATAGGATGGTTTGGCTTGGAATCCCAAACCCCTGCCATGGGCAGGGACACCTTCCACTAAACCAGGTTGCTCTAAGCCCTGTCCACCCTGGCCTGGAACACTCCCAGGGATGGGTCATCCACAACTTCTCTGGCATAAAAATTATATATAACATTAAACATGTCTGGAAAAATATCAAGCCTCTACCTGTACTTTTATACCATTTAAAAAATATTAAGCTGAAAACATTATCTCATTTCTATATGTGTTGACATTTTTCATCCTCTTGAGCATTTCGCTGCTGGTGTTTTTTAATATATATTTGAGTTTTATATTGTGCTTAAACAGGTACTATTATTATGTATTTTTAGCTTTTAAAAATTGAATAGAAAACACAAAATTAAGGACACAACTCATGCACAAAATATATGCAGTTCCCAAAGATGATAATAAAAAACTGCTCCAAGGAAAATATATTAGGATGTCGGCCCAAGTTACAAGTTTAAGATTAAAATGTTAAACTGTTAAACTTCTAAATACCACATTGCCATGTCTGAAATAGCTTGTATGGGGGAAGTTCTGTGTCCTTGTAGAATTTTAATGCAAAACCAAAAATGGGCTTGGTGAGCCTGGACAAATACCTTGAAGCATAGGAGGTTTTTTCCCAGCAGGGCCAACTTGGTTTTCCTGGGTTGTAATGTAAGTCAGCTGCACCACATGAAATGTATAAATGCACGGAAATCCATAAATATTGCCAAGACTGTTTGATGTCATTATCTATTCTTCTTGACTGTTGTGAACACTTCCTATGTCTTGCATTTTCTTAAGAGGATATATTTATCATAAGCCCCAGTGATTCAGAGCTTGAGGTAGAAGGCTCTTTACTCCCATCTGTAGGTAAAAAGGGAACAAAACGTGTAGGGCTGCTTTTATCTAACTGTAAGCTCCAAAATGCTTCAGAGAGGAGAGATCTCTTGCTATTGTGCAGTGGTAAACCAGGCAGGACATGCAGCTCCCATTTCCATAGAGCTGCTATCCAGGTTTTCTCCTGCTACAGAGCACAAAGGTGATCCAGGTGTGCTCACCCACAGCAGGTGAACCTGTATTATGGTCTGTCACCTCCAAGAACACTGCCTTGCATCCCTCTCCCTCTTTCTCTACTCATGCCATACCCCATCTCCACTCTTGCCACTCAGCTCCCTCACTCAGGAAACAACTATGCTTTTCTTTCCTTTTAATATATTATCTTTTCTGCCTGGCAAGGGAACTGCACAATGAGTCCAATAAGCCTTGGAGTTGATGCACTGATGCCTTGTTATGAGTCTGGGCTCCTGGCTCCTCTTCCCTAAGGAGCAGCCATCCCTTACCATCCCTGAACACTACAGTCCAAAAGCTCATGGAGTAACTGGACCATGCCTGCTGGGCCTGAAGTCTGCCATAAATGTGGCAACAGCTGCTTGAGGATATCAGAAAATCAGTGGTACTTTCTCCTGAGAACTCTGCTCCGCCAAAGTCTCTCCATAATGGCTGTCAAGTAAAACTAACTGCAGCAGGCTCAGCCTTGGGGACTCAATTGACAGTACAGCCCCTAAGATGCCCAAGGACCTGTCTGCCAAACGAGGAAAAAATCCCAGAGAGATACCAGAGTGTAAATCTTGCAGTCAGGAGCTCCAAGGAGAAAAGTGTCCTTTGCTCCCCTTGCTGGTGAATGAAGGGAAAGCCTGAATGCAGAGACCTCACACAGGCAAACTGCAGCAGACTGAAACTGGGGAATCATCACAGATACAGGTGAGACCCCAGTGGGCTACAGTGGGGTCCAGAAACTTTCTGGGCTGAAGAGTTTCTTTCTAAGCAACGGCAAGGTCATGCAAGCCTCCTACACTTGCTGAAAACAGGAAGAACTGACCACGGGAAAGATGGACGTGAGAGGCAAAGGACTTGCTGCACTTTATTGTGTGAAAGATAGAAAGATTCACATGGATGAAGTGTTGGGCACACCTAGAAAATGTTAAATTAACAGACAGCTGCTGAAGGTGTCCCAGGGAAGCCTGTTCATTTGTCCACAGTGGCTATGCTTTCCCAAGCCAATGTTACACTCCTGTTTCTCCCCTCTGAAAAGCTTTTTTAAACGTTTCATGCTCAGATTTGTGAGAGTGGAAGAGCTGCTTATTCAGGACACAGTAGAAGGAGCATCTGGCTCAGATGCAAGTATGGATTATTCTTAGGAAAGCCCCTAATGTCTTACATGGTCAGGTGCTGCCTCCCACAATTTGTTGCACAGTTGTGTTCTTCTGGGCAGTTGGGATTTTATAGATGTTCTTCACCCTTATGAATTTAATTTGAATTACCATGTGCTGAGTTAAACGAGAGCCTAATATATTCTTTTTTACTGAGGATTTTTGATACCAGGTCAGATGGATGTCTGTTGGGTGTAGAGAGTCACCCTCAGGAAAATAGTAGACCAATAATTCCCAAGGAATCACCTAGCTTTTGTTTCTGCTTTTCTTTGTTGATTTCTTAAGAGAGTAAAATCTGGAAAAAAACTATGGTAGCATAATAAACTCTGCCCAGCAAGTGTTTGACACAGTGTTTTGCAAAACTTGCACAACATTTCTGGACTGCTAGATACACTACCACTGCTATCTGGGAAAATATAGGTTTTCTTCATTATTTCAGGATTACTTGATTGCAACATTATTACTTCATAATACCTCTTTGGAATAAATGTGAATGCATGTATGCCAAAGATCAGGAATCAGACAGCTGGCATTGACTCAGGCAGTTGTCAGTACCAACTCACTCTGAGGATGAAAGTTTATGATTTCATGCTTTGATCTTCTCATTGCCCCAGATGGAATGGTGTTCAGTCACCCTCCTAGTTCACTAAGAAACATGCAAAATCCCTTCTATTTAGTTTTCCTTTTTTCCCTTTTTTCCCTCTTACTATTATGACCCCTTAAAAAGTGATGAAATCTAGAAAGTAGAGAAAACATAATACCAAATTTTAAACAGTTCATGCCAACCCCTTTAGAAATGCTTTGTGTATCCAAGGGCATAAGTAAGTTGGAGTCTTCTGACCATTGTTTATTAGTGATTTCAAAGGCTCACCACATTTTCTTTGGCCTGGAGTTGAAAAGATGTGCTCTGGGCACAATAATCATCTTACTGGAACTAAACAGGACACCTTGAGTCCCTTATAACTCTTACTGTTGAAGTCAGAGGATGGAACAAAAGCTTTACTTTCTTTTGCAAGCAGAATGACAGATAGTTGTCTTCCCCACAAGGCAATTCAAGAAGTCCCCTCAAAATACCCATTATCGGGTATGGAAAAACCAGGTGGTAAATTCATACCCACCAACATGACTATTAAAGTGAGATGTGTAATGCTCCTTTGGATATGACATACGAGCAGTCACTAAATTCAGCAGCTCAAACACCTTCTCCCAGTGCTGGCTCCGCTCGGTTCCAGTTGGCTCCTTCAGTACTGCTTTGCAGTGCGCCAGAGATTTCATTTACAACACAGAGGTGTGTGCCTGAACATATTTGCAGGCCAGGAGGGGATTTTGGCTGGAGAGATTTTTTATTTCTTTTTTGGAACAAGGAGCTAGAAAAATCCTGCCTGGAGTTGGCAGAGGTGGCTTGGTATGGGTTAAGGTGCCAATTCAGCTGTGCTCAGCCTCTGACGGGTGCAGGCAAGTGCTTTGCTGAGAGAGTTTCTGGGTCACCTCTGAGGTTTGCCCTGCTTGTGAAGAGCCTGTGTATCTCCCGTGTAGGTTTGGGGATGCATGCAGGCTGGTAAATGTCTGAAACAAAGCATCTCAGTGGAGGGAAAGTGCCAGAATGAGAAAGGACTGTGATTTTCAGAAATATTTTTTTTATCTGTCCTGGTTTTGGTTTCTCCTTTTTTTTTTTTTTTTCCCCAACCCCTTTTTTTTTCTTTTCCTCAAACTGTATAGGAAGTGAGAGAAGAGAATGATGCCTTTTCTACTAATGTTAAGTGTGGCTTGTGGCAGAAAAGCTGGCCCAGGTCTCAGCTTTCACAGCAGGTTTGAGAAGTCTGTATCTCATGCTATTAAAATTGACTGAATCTTGGAGGTTTATCTCAATTTCACATAAAATTAAATAACCAGAAATTTAATTCAAGTTGCAAAAAAATTTAAAGGAATTTTTGATTCATGGGTAGTTCTGTTTATAGAGTCTCTTCCAGAGAGATCCCACATGCATTCAGGAAACAGTTTAAGTTGTTCAACTATCATTTTTTCTAAGTACTTTTAAAGAGATTGTTCCTGCTTGCTACCTGGATAGTAATTGCCTTTTCAGTGGGGAGAAGCCCCAGTTGAGAATATGTAGGCCCACAAGAAGAGCCATAGTATTTGAGGGCATTCAGACCTAGACTATGTGATATCTGACCATCCTGGCTGATATGCAGAACCGAGATTTGGATTCAGATCTCCAGACTTCCTGAGGTGCCCATATTTATGGTTTGAACAGTTTTACAGGAGCAATAAATGAACTAAAGCATGGAAGTGAATCACTACCAAAATCAACTTTTGGGAAGCCACTATTAGCTTCCTTAAGTGAACAGAGCCAAAAAAAATAAAAAGTATTTTAAACTACCATCACTTTTCTCTCCTTTTATCCATCACATTCCCATATTATCCCCTTATAATCTCTCTCAACTTACAGATGAGTTAAAAAATAATATTTGGTAAGCATAGTCATATGCTTTTCATCAATATTTTATTTTGAAACATGGTAAAAAGTTATGCTGCACAATGAAAAATGTCTCTTCCTAAACATCATTTTCTAATAGACTTTTTTTATGTCCCATAAAATCTGCTAATTTTTACTTGTCCTCCGCTGTCAATGAAACAAACTATTATTTCTTTCTGTAGAACCAAACTCCAAACAAGAATGTCTGGAATATCAAGAGTAATGATGTACAAAGTCCCTTCTGGCCCCAGCTTCTATTGAAAAATAATTGGATGAATTGGTGATGCTTACATTTCATCTAGCCTGCCACTGTGAGTAATTCCATGGTGCCTTCTTGGCCAAAGTTCAGCCATTTAAGCACTTGGTGAAAATCTGTTTGGATGGACTCGGGGTAGGAATATGTCAGATAACAGCAGAGTAAGAATGAGAGCTCTTTGGAATAATGTTGCATATGTTGTCACAGCACCCAACCCCGAGAAAACGGCATCCTGGTTGTGACTTCAAGTTTCTGCCACAGTGTGAATAATAAGCGATGAGGATGTTAACCATAAAAGTCAAGCTGGCCAGGATACAAACTGCAATGTGATGGGAAAGGGAATTCGGATGGTGGAAGAGGCCCTTGTGTGGTGTAAATTATCACGATACCATGTGATGCCAGTGGAGTTATGATTTACCCAACAAACTGCCTCTTTGCCTTGCCAAGAAATCATTATATGGGCTGTCACCTCTCAGAATGGATTAATGAACCAGAACAAAACAGATGCCAGCTTGCCAATGCTCTTATTGAGGTCATAATTTGCTACAAAATTTTAATAGGAGACAATTTATAGAAAAACTATTTTTTTCTTCTTCAAGCTCTCTCAGTAATTTTAAAACATGTATGTGCTTCTTTTAGTCTTTTGGTTCCTTTGTTTTCAGTGACTTTTCCTTCTGTTTCTTTTCCTGCCTTATTATGGTTATACAGGTTTTGAAAAGTTTTTTCAGATTTTCCCAGACTCCAAGATCGTCACAGAGGAAAGAAATTTGGCAGGTGACAGACACACAGTGAGATGAGACCAGAGAGTGGGGCTGGCTGGTGCTGCAAGGTGGGGACTCCAGTGGGGTCCCTGGTGGGGTTGCTGCCCCAAGCCACCTTGCACAGCCTGCTCTCAGGCTGATTTTTCCCACATCTCAGGAGTGCAGGCTGCAGCCTGGGAGGGAGGGATGGAGGGGATCATGGCCACCAGCAGTTCCTGAGACCTTGCAATGAAGTGAGAAGAAGAACTTTTGAAAGAGGAGATGACCTCTTTCTTCTGCTCTTAGAGAGGTGAAGGTGAAGAGCAACACGTGAAGTGGAACCAGCTTGTTGCTTCCTCTTGTCCACTTGAGAAGGCTCTTATTTCCATGTGAATAGTCGCATTTGAACAACTTTTTTTTTTTTTTGACGCTCTAAGTTGTTTTGTTTTGTTTTTATATATTTTTTTAACAAACCCTCCTGTAACGAAGTATCACACTGTGACACGTACATCTGTCAGCCAGTGCCTGCAGCCCTCCAGGGCTGTGAGGCTGCAGCTGTGCCTGTTCATGCCCAAAGTGTGCATGCTCAGGCTGACAGACACACACTGGTATGTGCTGTTGCTTTTCCAGGGCGGTCAGAAAAGGCAGTGTCTTGACTTCACCCTGGCATTGGGATAACTACAGAGAGGGAAGCAGGAGGATTGGAAAGGATAAGTTCTGTCTAGAGTGAAGCCTCCTCAGACAGCACCGTGACTTCATATGAACTTGTCACCCGCCGAGTCATTATTTTGGAGAGAAACACAGCCAAGGCAAGGTTGTGGCCTAAGCTCTAGACACTGCTGCAACACATGTAAGTGGGGATGTGACATTTTCTCTGCACCCAAACAAATGAATACATAAAACCAAAACATACCCAAATTTTAAATGATTCTGACTGGGTAGTGCAGGATCTCTGGTCATTTTATGGTGCTCTTCATCACACACATGAATTCAAAGCATCTTCCTTTTCTGATAATGAGAAACTTCTTACACAGAAGAGTACCACACTCCTTGTGACTTCAAATACAACTACAGTATCATGGAATACCAGCTTGGAAAGGACCTTAGGGGTCATCTGGTCTAACCTCTCTTGGTAAAGGCACAGTCTAGATGACCCAGCATGTTCTCCAGCTGCACCCTAGAAGTGTCCAACACTGGGGAATTTGCTACTTCCTCGAGGAGATCCTTCTAATGGCTGGATGGTTCTCACTGTGAAAAAATTTCCCCTTGTTTATAATCAGAACCTCCCTGGGAATAACTTGTACCCATTACCCCTTGTCTTTTCCATGTGACTCCTTGTGAAAATGTAGTCTCCATCTTCTCTGTAGCCACCCTTTAAATACTGGAACAAAGTACTTAATGGGTGCTATCCTTTGGTAATATACTGCATGCTGGCTGCCTGAGACTCTGCCCTCTCTTCAGAAAGCATCTCTTATTTCCTTTCCTTAGTTGTAAAAACGCTTCCTGGAAAAGGCTCTTTCCCTGCAAGTGGTCTAAGGACACTCTCCAGACACTAATCTGGGAAGCAGCTTGGGATCTTCCTCAGATCTCATGAGTAGATGGGTTTCTGCAAGGCTCTGAGGGATCAAGGATGACCTTTTCATCAGGAAGGGACAAGATCTTTAACAAAACAGGGCAAGCGGTGTGGGCTGACCTCCTTGGTACTGAGGAGGTGAACTCCCAGGGGAGGAAACAGTCCCACTGCTGGAAGACAAGGTAGAGAAAGATGTGTAAAGGTAGCAGCCAGGTGGCTTAAGTTCTTGTTTACACTATATGAGAACTGCAAAGAAATGGGATAGAGTCTCTTGGCACAGAATGAATAAGAAAGCTGAAAATGGGATTTTGGGGGGGGGGTTGGGGG
>JAWWEV010000001.1:113691185-113714478 GCA_035583235.1 Hafferia zeledoni
CCCCCCCCCCCCCCCCCCCCCCCCCCCCCCCCCCCCCCCCCCCCCCCCCCCCCCGAGCGCGCAACAATGATGTCGTAAAAACAACTCCCCTAAGTGTATCTTGGTCAAGTTCAATTCTGCTTTTTGTGAAATTAGGGAGAGCTGATCTTACAAAAACAAGTGCTTGTTGAGGTTGCTGTTGTATGGAATTGGTGTGTGATGTTTTTCTAGCAGACTCTCTTCACTGTCATCAGAGTGCAATTTCTCTACAGTCGCTGTGGGATGCAACAGATTTCTTGGAAAAGAAGGCTGTGTTGACACCCACAGGCTAGTAATGTTTTCACAAGAAGGAACATGACTTTACATTTGACTCTCTTGAAAAGAGATTAGCAACACTGTGATTTATAAGAATTGCCAGGGTTTGAGGTTGCTTTTCTCCCCTCTCCCTGAATTTAAGCTCCAGCAGGTAGGTGTTAAGTGAGTGAAGCATCTCTGGCAAGATTTATGTGCCCATACAGTAGAATGTGAGTGAAATCTGACAGTCTAAAGGAGAGGGAGTAGCTGACAAATACAGGGGGTGGAAAAGGCAGGTTGGCTTGGAGTTTTTCTTTCCTGTTCCTTTTCAGTCAAAACCCTTGAAACTCTTCACTCTTGGGTTAAAAATTTCCTTTGTACAGACATTTCCCTTCCCTGTCCTTTTGTTACAGCAGTTAATATGGGTCCAAAGCATGTACATGGAAAGCAGACATGGCCAAGGCTAAATCTCCTTGAAATAATGTCTTTCCTAGAAACAGATGACAAACATTTTCCCTAGAAATGAGATCTATTCAATTATGATGTTGTTTTACCAAAAAGAAGCCCTTTCTCACCATGGAGTCTCACAGTTAAGCAAACAGTGCTAAAAGACTGTCCTCACATAGTAAGAAATTCCAGCCAAAATAGCAACAAGACCCCTTGCTTCTCAGAAACATGTAGACCATCCTGTTTGGTTGTCTTGATCAAATGGTGTTGGACAGCACATGATTGCTTTTGCAGGTCCACAGTGGTCAGCAGTTCCAGGACTTGGCTGTTAGATGGGGAGCAACCTATAGTTGTAACATACTTGATATAGTTTGTAAGATGCCCAGAAGCTCAACACTTGATGAGTAACAGATTACAAAAACCAGATGAGTGGGAATAGTTCCATTAGCCCCATAATTCCTACTGAGCAAAACTATAGGAATACAAAATAGGGGTATAGCTTAGATGATACCGACATTCCCCCTGCTGCAAAAAGGAACATTTTCAAAGACTAGACAACTGAATATATATTTAAATAAAAGAATTTGATCTGAAGTACATATCTGAAACTACTTCTGAAACACATAAATTTTGAGCCATGGGTGAAGATAGAGGGGGGAAAAAGCTACATTTTTTCATTGAATCTTTCTTCTTTGGTCCATGGAAAAACATAGACACATGGGTAATGCACCATGTCTTATCTGTATCAAAACCCAAATATGCAATTGTGCCTATGTTTGAACAAATTTGGAGTGTCCATCAGCCACAGAAACCCATCACCTCACTCACCAGAAATTTAATAAATATGCAGCATTTCAGGGGAAACACTTTGACTGATGTGGTCTATTTTATTATGGAGGTACATCCCAAAGAAATGTGCTACCAGTCCTTAGAAATACACTGCACATTGGCATAGCCTGTGTGTTTGTAAGGTGACTGTTTGGGACTACTGTTGGGAAAAATAGTAAGTACAACTTATCTGGAATCTTTTGTAATTCCCCTGTCCTGTGACAACTTTCAAGTTTAAAAAAACTCCACTTCTCAGTGGGAAAAACGTGAGACCTTTCAAAGTTTCTCACGAAAAAGAGAAAAACAAAAAAAATGGTGGGTTTCCTGAGCAGTCAGTCAACTGGAGATTTCACCAATGTGAAATGGAGCAGATATCAGGACCAAGTTTATATGCCACTGACTGGTCACTTAGTGAAACATCATCAATGCAAGGCCATGAGCTTGCTCCATCCTAAGAGATGATTGCTGTTATGACACTGTGTAGGATAGAGAGGTCAGATTCAGGTCCTTGTTTTGCCAAAAACCTCAGTTTTGCTATGTCAGTGACCTAATAGTGTCTTGGCTAAGCTGAGCTGTTCTCCTTCTTTGGATGCAAGCACTTTTTCTGATGAAAGCCTAAGCAAAACTGGTGTGTTTCTAAAAAAGATTTATGTTCTAACAAATCAACATCTTACAATAAAAAAAGTGTGTATCACTGGAAAATTCCCAGCTAGCTCTACGGATGAGTAAAAGTTTTGCTTTACAGATGGAGTTAATAATAGTTTATAAGCTAAAGTGAAAAGGATTTTGGGTGAGCTTCCTAAAGAGGAAGTGAGTCAGTGTCTCGGCAGGAAAGTGTTCCAGATAGGCAGGGCTGGAAAAGTTACAAAACACCCCCCAACTGTGGGGAGTCACAGGGAGTGGACAGGGAAATATTGCATCCAAGATTGCAGAAAGCCAGTAATTAGTAGGGCCGTTGCATATCCCTCAGCCCATGTGAATTAAGGTATGGTCTTCTCCCATCTCCCAGGCTCAGAGTAGCTAAACTGAGTCACCCCAGGGAAGGCGTAATAACTAAGGAAGAAGCAGGTGTTGCAGATGGGTGGGTGATTCAGTGCATGGTGTTATTCCTACTGAGTCAATGCTGAAGCAGTTTGTAAGCAGGAAGTTGGGGACAGTGTGTGGCTTCGAAGATCTGCTTTCTAAATCCAGTGACATTCAAGGAGTCTGCGGTTCCCTCAGTGTGCTTTCCACAGGGTGAGTTGCTTTTAGTTGTTCTTGGGCACAGCATTTTCAAAAGCAGAAACCAGAGAGGTATTTTTAAGGTGTCTGTCAGTGGGATTAACAATCCTGACGGTCCAGGTCAGTTTTGGTCATGGACTGGTATTTCTACATTAGGAAGGCACTTTTGTAAAACAGAAGTCCTGTGTTCTTGTGACTGACTTTGTAACCCTCCCACTGGTTCCTGGGGTTTATGGGTTGACCCTTAACATTAAATTCTTTTTATTGAGAAGTATGTATACCTTGTATTCTGCAGGGCACCAGGAATGGTGGTGGCACTCTTCAGGAGTATTTAATGACCATGAAAAGCAAGTTCTCCATTGCCATCATGTCCTTTGAGGTGCCAACGTTGCCTTATAGAGGAAAGGTGGAGCCCCTGCATCTCCTCTGACTTGCTTAACTCATTGCAAATTTTAGAGAACATGTCCTATAATGTTTCAAAACTCTAATAATTTACCTTTTCAAAGCAGAGATGATCTTTCCCTTTCTGTCTGTGTGTGTACACACACAAACACATACACAGATCTAAATGTTGTACAGCACAGAGGAGAAGGTTTAGACCTTCGAAGTCACTGCTGTTTCCTCTGTGCTTTTTGCATTTTGGTGGCTCTTTCCTCTTGCTGGAAGCATTACAGATTTGGAAGATGGGATACTTTTCCTTCCATTCTTCAGTAATTCAGCACTCAATCTCTTCCTTTTATTACATGACTTTTCCCACTTGGCCCTTTAAAATTTGATAGCATCTTTCCTTCCAGTAAACAAGAGGGAAAATGACAATATAATTACTGAATCCCATGAGAACAGCCACAAGCTTTGGTCTCCATATGGTGCCTGGGAGGATGGCAAATACTTCCATGCATCTCTGCAGTGTGATGAAATGGTCCCAAGATCTGGATTGGCAGAGGTGGCCTTCCAATTTCTCATGTGGATATTACTTGCTGGGGAGATCAGACTTTCTGGGGACTCCAACTAACTTAACCAACCATTCTCTCTGTGCTGAGGAAAATTAAATGGGTAACTTTCCTTAACTCATGTTTGACATTTGTATTTATTGTTTTCCACCTGTTTTATTGAGCTTTGCTCACTTGGGTTTATTGGTTGAGCTTTTCATTTATTTCTCCTCTGGCACCTCTTCTTCCTTCAGGGAAGGTCTGTGTGCCACACTATCTCAGTGGAGTAAGATTCAGAGAGCAGAACGTAGATGGGTTTCATTTCTGAAGTGCAGTAATTGCATACACTTATTGTTGTTTGCTTATTATTGTTTTTTCTAAATAGCTATTTTTGCTCTTAAAGGATCTAATTTTGTTTTTACTAAGGATAAAATCATCCAAATTGTTATGTAGGGAAAACTCACATCACAGGATAAGGGTGAAAATCTTGATGTTGTGTTTCTTTTAAAAAAACTATGTAGTTTTTAAAACCCATAGAGTTTAAACACTGAAAAGAACGTATTTGCCTCAATATCTTTCTGTTTTCTCTTTGTATAGGTTATTTGCTCAACATTATAGAGGAAGTCCTTGTCAAAACCTGAAAAGAAACTGATTCCTCCTGAGTGCTGTGTTGATGTTTTGGCCACAGCACTATCCATCTGCTGCACAAACAGCAGCCACATCCCAGTCCAGCTGAGTGCCCATAGGATAAAAATTATAGTTATGAGAGCAGCTAAAGCAGAGAGACCAGCAGGATCCAGTCCTGATGCAGGAACCTTCCCAATATGGCCTCTATCTCTTGCTTCATTATTTTCATCACAGCCTTTCTTTCCTAAACAAAGAGAGACCATATTTTTATTTCTAGAGAGGAATTGGAGCAAAATCCACCATATTAAATAGGAATCAAGTTCAGTTACATCTTTCCCATCTCTTTATGAGATGTAAGTCAAATCTTGGATGGGATGCCCTCCTTCACTCCTTGCCCTCTTTTCTAAACAAATTCAGTTGAATGACATGCCTTGAATTCATTTCAGCTATTATTCACAAAATAAAATGAAGAGTAACAGCATGTATCAATTAATTTTTCCTCATTCACAACCCAGCACTGTTTTTCCACAGTGAAACCAATGAATACAATCTCTGCTTTCATAAGGCTGCTCTGTGGTAAAAGTATTCCACAATTGCTTCCTATTGAGTTTAGCCCCAGTTTCTTTACAGAGCACCATTACTAGCCAGGTATGGCGAGCAGAGCTGGCACTGAGAATTAGCCAGGAAAGCAAACTCTAATGAAGAGCTAAATCATTATTTTTAATACCTATTAAAAAAAATCTCCTGATTCTCACTGTTTCACATATAATGTCAATAATTTTTATATGTCTTTTTATTACAGGTCAGGAATTAAAAGATTCCAGAAGGGAAAAAAAAAAGGAGTGTACTATTTTTTTATTACATATTAGTCTGCTAGACTTGACAACCTGTTTTCTGATGTCCTAGCTCACAAGCTCTTTGAACCACTGGGAACACTGCTGGAGAATTGAAAGAAAACAAATAAGGCAATGATTGAAAAAAAATACAGAAAACTAGGTTGATCATTACTGTATCTTTTACTTTAAACCACAGTGAGGCAAACAGTAAACAAAAGCCCTATGAGCACTCTGAGTCGGCAGCAAAAAAAAAAAACCGATTGAAGTTTTTGCTCACAGGGTAGGGAGCAGCTTTAGGTTTTGGATCTGCAATGTCCAGCACAGTGGGACTCTGACCCTGATTCCACATATATATATATGTATAAAAAACCCTGTCACCTAAATGGGTAACTGCGTCAGGACTGCTGAGAAAGGGATATCCTTAAAAGCAGGGTCTCTCCCTTGTTACCATTCCCAGACAATATCTGTGTCCCTCATCTTTTACCTGTATTCCTCATGGAAGTTCAAAGCATTGGCTCATTTCTCCCAGGCTCTAAAGCAGCTCCTTGTGGGCAGCCCAGGGAAGTTGTGGCACAGATTTCCAGAGAAGAGGATTGGCCCTTGGGATAGACTCAGCAATAGACACCCCTGGTTTGGATATCTATACTGAGCCAGACTCCAAGATCTTTCCTGGAATGCTGTGTCTGCTCTGGCACCCTCTTCAAAATGAATGTGACCAACCAGAAAGAATTCAAGGAGGGTGTGCAAAAAGCCTTGGATATGTGGAAAAATTTGCTTCACAAAGGCAGAGTTCAAACTCTGTGTTTAGCTTACTGATGAAGCCAGCAGATGGCTTGCTCATAGTTTATTAGCTCTTATGTTAAGAGAAGGTATTTGATAGTGAAAGGTGAAGTAAGCAAGGCTGGACCATTTTTTTTTTAGCTTGAGGAACCGTTTTTCCTTTAAACAGAAGTTACTTGGCTCAGGAGAGTTCATTCACATAAAAGGGAACAGTAATTCCTTTAGGGGTATTAAGGGATTGAGTGGATGAAAAACTGCAGATGATCATGATGGCAACTCCTGGCCTTGAAACTTGACTGTTTCATAAAACTTCTGGGTGGAGGGATCATAACAGAATGTACCATGGGATTTCAGAGATGTGTATAAAATCCTACCTCAGCATTCTCTGCATGTGTCTGGAGCAAGCACTGTGCTGTCCCACGCATTCAGATTTGGCTCATGAATGTTAAACTGACCATAAGGCTGAATGACAATGTGGCAGAGAACAGGGGGGGTGGCTGGTGATGTTTAACAGGTATTTCAGATCTTTACAAGTGATTGTGAGCAGAAGATAAACAACTCACTTCTTAATCACAGTGTGCCACACTCAGAGGAAAGGCAAATGTCATTGCATTATAACAAGTCATCTGATGGCAGAAAATAATCAGCTTGTAGTACTTTCAAAGGTTAGTTCAAATCTTGGAGTCAGTGTGTTATCAAGATCTTGAGTTTCAACATTTGTGTTAAGCCAAGATGTTAAAAAAAATTAATGTGGAATTGGAGCAAGTTTTTGAAGACACTTCTAGAACGTAGTCACCTGTGGTAGGAGTGGGAATTATGGTGATTCAAGAGATCTTTTCCCACTCCATACCTCTAAAATGTAAGAATTCACTAAAAAGGACTGTTAGTGAGAGACCAGCAAGCAGATATAAAGATGTGACCAACTCCAAGATTTTCCAGGAATTGTAGCTAGTCTGTGTGTTCCTGTGTCTTCTCCATGTTTGTACAAATTTGAGCTACAGCTTGCACGCTGAGCAGCACTGTGATTTCACAGTTTCAGAAGGATGGCTCATGGTCCGTGGTCTTGACCAGTACTGCTGCTGCCAGGCCTTTAATCAGTCCACAAATGAAAAGCCATGCATCAAGATACAACTTTTTAAGTGACGTGTCAGAATACTGCACTAAGTATTTTCCACTATTGCCAGGGTTGCAAAATTTTTGCTTTGTAGGAATTCTGAAAGTCTTTTTTGGTTTACATGTAAATAGTTTCCAATGGCAAAATTCCCTTCGGTTTTCACCCAGGGCAAGAGCACTGGCTCAGAGAAAGGGGAAGGCAGAACACTTTGAGAAGTGAGACTGCCTTTATGGTACTTCTCTCATACTGACACTTTCTTATCTAGACCTGAGCATTTTTGCAAATGAAGGAGAGGTAGGTCTTCACCGCAATGTCCTGGTTCTCCAGATCTGCATCCATAAATCTGTGTGCTGTCCAGTGGCTGCATGCAGTTTTTCCCTTACGGCAGTAGAAGACAGAACATTTAGGATCATGCTAGTTCATTTCCAAGAGGATGCTGTTTTGACACTGATATTTAGAGACAAATATTTATTTTGGGCAATGCTGCTTATTTATCCTGCATTGTTTTTCTTCCTGGACCAGTGGGAACAATCAACAAATTAATTTCCTTGTTGAGAAATTATGGTTGGACTTTTCAGTAAGCTCTCTAACCAAAAGAAATTTTGGCTTCCTGTTTCTCCCCAGGGCCACTCTCTTTTTTTGCTGTATGATCACTTTTCCCTTACTTTCACTCTCTGACTGATTTTCAACAGAGCTGCAGCCAAGCAGCTCTCCAATGTCTTGATCTGCAACTTATCTGCAAAGAAATTCTTAGGGACTCATCTCACAACATGTGGTCAATAGTTTGAGGAGGGTCACCCATCATCAAAGGAAGAAAATAGTTTCTTTATTGCATGTAGGATACGTAGCCCAGCACCAGCTTTTCCCAAGCCTGTGACTTATAGCAGTTGTACACATAGAAGCCTCTCTCAGCCAATAATGTTTACATATTGCCCAACCTTGCCTAACTTCCATGTACTTTTCAATTACAAAGACTATTGGTCAAAATGGTCAAAGGCACTATGACCATAAACATCAGATGCCTCATGCTAGAAAGTTGTCATGCTCTTCAGTTTAGATGGAGGCTCATACATCTGCATGGACAAAGGAAAGGGCTGGCATTTACTGTGATGTAAAGGCTGGGTTATTCCAGAGCTGAAGAGAAAAAAGCCAAACAAAATAAAGGTTCCTGTGTAAATAGGGTTGAGGAGGGAAAAAAGCCATCTTGAAAAAACACATGATGTTTACATGGCACATTTTGGAAAAGTACTTTGTCGTTTCCAGGTCACTTCAGTTGTAACAGGACACCTGTTTGTTAAACCGTATGGCTAGAAGATTCCTGGGAGGTAGAAAGATCACAGATTATGGCTTTGGCTACTGTTCAGCATATGAAATCAAGGAGAGGAGGAATTTAACAAGTACGAGAGTGTTGTAAAAGCTGTCACCAAGCAGTGGCTGCACTAGTGCTGGGAGAAGCAGGAGCCCTGCTGCAGCTACGGCACTTGGTTTTGCTACACGTGTAGTCCCTGAAGTGATCCCTTGATGGAAGCAGAAGTGACTGTGCTCAGCCTCCCAGAGCCCATCAGCACAGTGACAGTGGGAATGGCCACTGGAAGAGCTGGCGTGTCTGTGGGTGGGCAGGGAGTTACAAACACTCCAAGGATTTTTGATTTAAGGGTTGCAGTGCCTCAGGGCTTTAGGGAGTGGGTTTGGATATAGACAGAAAAAGTAGCAAAAGAAGAGCTGAGAAAGTGTAAACCAGAATTTTTGAAAAACACTGGTTTACCCCGCCTTTGTTAAAAATTCAAATACCCACCAGCTGAAAAAGTAAATTGAATAATTGCACTTCAGATATGGTGCCAACAAAACACACATGGGCCGTGGTGATAAAAGGTTTTCTCCCAGTGGAACAAATCACTTATCAAGCTATGATACAAAGTAAGGAAACATTTCAGTACAAATGAACTTTAGCTTCACAATAGCTGCAATAAGGGAATGCTGACTTTCAGCTGCCTTATTTGGAGGAGAACTATACAGACCTACCCACAGCCTTTACTTATCCACTATTGTGTAGTTTTTAATGTCATATTTGCTTATAAGTGCCCCAAAATGACTGTTTTCCACTAGAGACATTTACAACGACTATTTTGCAGCCTCACATTTCCTTCAAATTTTCTTCTCCCTCTTTTCTCAGCCACTTTCTCTCTCACTTTCTTTATGTATCTTAGCCATTTTCCCTCTCTCATTCATTTTCATGCTATTTCTTCTCTTGTCTCTTTTTCATTTCTCATCTTTCATATTCTGACTCAGACATAAAGCCCATAGACTGTCATTTTCTCCTTTTCCCTATTTCCTCCTCCATAATGTTTCCCTCAAACACTTGAAAAGAAAGAAAAATTTGGAAAAGTTTTTTCTTTATCCTGATGTCCACTCTATGTCCTTTCTCCACATGAAGAGACCAGCAACTTGCCCAGGAGGTTATTAGAGCCACATCTGTCCTGTGGTTTGGGGTGCCAGGAGCTGGAATGAGATATGGGGTTGTGATGTGGAGCAGTGCTCAAAAATGGCACATTCAATTTTTGTTATCCTAATGCCAAAAAAAATTGAGATGCCATAAGAATAATAATTAAGCTGACTTTTGAAAAGCATTACAAAAAAGAGTCTTGTAACCGTGGTATAACACAAGGGTCCCACTGTGAAATCAAGGTGTTTATTTGCAGTGCATTATTACAAGAGCTGTTTCTGTCTATTGCTCATGATTCTCTTTTTTTTTATTATTATTTTTCTCTGCCACAGATAGTCCTAAAATATTTGAGTCTTATGAAAGTGAAAAAAAAATTAAAAGAAGAAGAAAACACCCCTCCAACCTCAGCAGGTGATAACACACTGGCATTATTTACAGCACTTCCTCATGTTTAATCTGGTTTTGCTTGTTTGTTTGTTTCTACAAGTACTGGAGAAATGAAGGAAATCTCCAAATTCCACCTGAGGGGGACGTACTTTTATGTTCAACACATGTCTGGAAGACATCCACAACATAACAGGAGGTGAAGCAGTCCCAAATGTACCACTCTGCACTTGTATCAAAGAGAGGCTAGGGGACTATCTATGTTTTAGGAGTTGAATATGTACAAAACAACTTATTTTGAAGGAAAAGGGTACATCAGCTGTGCTTAAATATAATGCCCATTTTATGTTAACATTTCATGACTAGGGGGAACTTGCAGATGCAGGAAGTCTATTGACACTACCTAACCTAAGCCAAGACTGTTGCATTTTCCTTCTTGTTAGCAAAGAAAAGGGATTATAATGTACCAGGCTAGTCCTCCTTGTAGGAGTAGTAGCAAGTAGTGCCACGTATGACCTTTTGTTCCTTTGACATGCTACCTTATAAGCCGGTAGCTTTAAGAAATGCAAGGCAGAAAAATTTAATCTCCTGGAACATGATGTAAAGACATTTAATTATTTTTAAGACATTCTTTGAGAATGACTGGATTGCTGCTTAAGGTGGGGCGTGTATGTGTGTGACTAAAGGTTTGCACTTCACCAAAAAAGGCCTCCCGGGTGTCCCAGGGCTGCTAAAGCAGGCAGTTTCCTGGGCTGGCCTGTCAACTCTGGGCACTTGGAGATCCTGGATGCTTTCCAACCAGGCTGCCAATTTGCAGACAAGCATGGGTAATTCTCAGGCTCACCCACTCCTACCCACAAGCTGAAGTTTCTTTTTCCCTGACAGCGCAGTGCTTGTCTTTGGCTATGATCCCACCAAGCACCCACAGCACAAATCCAGCCCTGCCATTGCAAAAGGTGCAGGCTCCTGAGTACTAGGGATTGGTGAGAGATGGATTTTTTTGCTCTGCAGGGAAAACAATGGGTTTGGAAATATCTTCTTTCTCAGAATGAAAAAATGGCATTCCATTGTCCCCCCAAAGGCCAAACAAAATCCCCCTCAAACATTCTTAAAACCTCCTTTTTGAACTTCTCTCATTGTTTCATTATGATAAAAATTTAATGTCTCTTTCTTCCTCCACCTTGAAAAATATTGGTCTTTATGTACTATGAAATAAAAGTAAAACCCGATAAACTGTCTTTTCAAACTGAAACATTTGCTTTCAGAAAGTTCAGGTGAGACCTTTGAAGACTTTCTCTAAAAATTTGCTTTTCAAAATTAGTTCTCTCTGAATTTGTCCTGCTTAGATAAAGCCATTTACCAAAAAAGCTTTTTTTTTTTCTGGTGGGAAAGGCATTACCATGGAAGATTTCCATGCAGCTCTGTAGTGGGCTGGTCCATGGAGATACTATGAATGATTTACCAATCAGTGGGAGAGAAGAGAAGTGTTTGGAACAAAACTTGAGCTGTGTTCTCCCTCAGCCTTCTCCTCTCCCCATGATGTACCTGATTCTGCCTCCTGTCTCCCAGCACAAGCCATCCCTACCACTCCCCTAACCTGTAATACAACTGGAGATCACAGAAAAAGGGTTTCAGCCACTGGGAGAAGCTGAAAAGCTTTTGTGATTGAGTACATAGACCTCTACAGGAACAAGGGAAGTCCTTATTCTTCTCTACAATGGCTGTAAGATCCAGTGCTCTTCTCCCTTGATACTCCATTTTTTTCTAGAAGTCGTCATGTCTCCAAGGACTGGATCCAAAAGTCATTTAGGCCAACTGAAAAAATCCATTGCGATGATTTTTCCCATAATTTTTAAAATCCTGACCTTTTTATTTTTAATTTGAAGGAGGAAGAACTGCTAGCTTATTTATCCTCCTTTCTTTACCAATGCTGGTTGTGGTAGTACTGGGTTTTGAACTGAGCTCTAAACCTTAATTACTGTAGCAGTGCTGTAAAACAGTCATTCTAATTCAGGGAATACAAACATTCAGCTGTCTCCCAAAGTCTCAGCCAGAATAAAACGCCTTTTAAAAGACATTTACCTTTTAAAGCCAACTGCTTTGCTCTTCTTATCACCACCTCCAACCTCTAGTTCTAAGAGTAAGTTTCACAGCTTTCCTTGTACAAAACCTAACCTAAAAGAAACAAAGCAGGGTTTGGGGGATAGAGATGTTTCTCCTTCTGCGCTGGGTGGAAGAACACCCTTGCTAAAGAGAGAAAGGTTTTCCATCTGTTCTCAGCCAAGGCATCAATGTGTTCACATTTCAGCTGACCAGACAGGGCTATGTGGGTCTCAAAGAGTTTCTGTGGCAATGGATGAAAATATTTGTATCTGGATTTGTCTTCTGCTGGTTTTGTCAACACCAGAAAAGGCCAATGTTTTTCCTTGGTCAGGGAAAGATGTTGTCTAGATTTACGGCAGCATGAAAGCTGGAAGAAGAAAAGCAAGAAGTAGTTTTGGCAAGTGGTAGGTCCTTCAGCGTCCAGGAACCATTAACCTGCTAAAATGAAACTGTTTCTTTTTCTGTCCCCAGGACACTTCAGTCATTCCCGTAAGCGCAGATCCTTCCAAGCAACTTGGACAAAGCTGAGTGCAATGAGCAAAGCTCCCCAAAACACCCCTGTTCATCTCTTCAAGCAGACACGGCAGAGGGAAAGCAACAGCCTGATCAAGCCATAATATAAAGAACTGAACTGCACTAGTTCTCTTTTCCTCTTGCTTGCCCCAGTATTTAATTCCTGACTTATAGATTCCTCTAAAGTCTAAACATGGCAGCGTGGCACTGAACGAGAGTTAAATTTTAGGGAATCTCTAGCCTTGAATTTAAAGTCTAAAGGAAATATAATGCCTATTCTGCATATCTTCAAAATAAATCAGCAACCAAGTACAATTCGTATCCTAGTGTTGCTGGAATGAGAATTTAGATTCATAAAATGTTACACTATGGAAATCTAGAGTAAGAGTACATTAAATCTGAGCCTTGCCCAGAACATTGATGTTTTCCTGTCAGATTCCCATCTCTGCAACTTCTTTTTTACACTGTTTTTTTTTTTTTTTCAAATGTAGGTCCCTTACATCTTTTGACTAGGAAATGAATACATGCAAGACCCCAGACTGCATTCTGGCAGCATGAAGCAGCAGACATTTAAGAACACAGTTATCATTTCAAGGAAGCCATTCCAAGTTGCTTTTTCAGAGTGTGATATAAAGCAATTTTGAAAAAATGTAGATCACTAAAATAAAAGGAAGATGGAGACTCAACTATCTGTATGCTCTCAGATTCATTCAAGGAGATCAGGATACTCAAGAGTATCCACGAGTAATTTCTACAAAGAGTAGTTCCAAATCAAAATTCTTCATTTTCCTTAACTAATGGAGAAAAAAAGTTGCCAAGGGGCACTTTTTAGGGTTAACAAAACAATGCCTATTTTTCATGCCCACTATGGCATATAAGTGAATACAGAAATAACTTGTCAATGTTTTGAATTGGCATTGGATTTTTAAATCTGGTGGCTCTGATTTTAATTTAACATATCCTGTGGTGCAGTGTGTGAAATATGTACTTAACCCAGATTGTTGTGAGATGAAAGCACGCTCGTGTTTATTTTACATTATTTGCTGTAGTTTGTTGAAAGCCAACATTCCTGGGCAGTGAACGCAGCAGGGATGAATCATTTGAACTAGGTGAGGGGTTAGCAGCTGAAAGAAAATGAAAGTTAAATAACTACATTAAATTTCAGCAAAATGGGTTAAAAAATGTAGCTTTAGAGAAACTGATAACTTCATTTTGAGACAAGGAATTATGGCACTTAATTCTATGGGGTTTCTACCAGTACTTTTAATGCCAGCCATGATTAGAGGTAATTAACAACACGCACTTCCTACCTTCAGAACTGAGGTGCTGAAGCAAAGGTAAATACAAATTGCTACCAGGAGCTGTAGCAAATGCACCGAATGACAGTATAGCACCAGGGATCAATCCTGGTGATTTGCTATTCATATCACCATAGTTCATAGGAACCTTAATCAGGGAGCAGGACATCACCAGACTGAGTATTGAATGGCTAAGGAAAAAAGATGGGCCCTGAGCTAGAGAGCTTAGCATCGAAGCAGAGGCAAAGGGGAATGATAAAGTAGGAGAAGAGAAGGGAAAGCAGAAAGAAATGATGGAACAGCAGCACTAGAAATGAGCTCAGCACAGGGGCAGTCCACAGGAAAGATTTTCTGAGAGCATCACATTTAGTGATGATTTTGACAGAAGACAAGAGAGTGGCTGTGTGGGTGTTTGTGCTGGGCCTGTCTCACACCTGAGGAGCAGTGGGAGTGAACAGGCAAAGGTGCTTGTCCAGAAATATATCAAGCAGGCAAACAAGGTTCATATTAAGGGTTAGATGAGGGCAGAAATTATATCTGGTTAGTGAATGATGCACTGCAGACCTTGAGAGCAGAAGGAAGGGGCTTCTACTGCACATATCAGGGCAGGGGGAGAGGGGCAGAGGCAGCAGCAGAGCAAAAGCCAGCCATGAGGAAAGGATGCTCATACCAGTGTTTGAGCTGGGTACAAGTTGGATGAGACAGTGCTTGTCGAGGCCAAAAAGAAAAGGAGGTGGGAGTAGCTGAGATTTGAAATGCCAGAAGCCTCCACAGGAATTTTAGCTTAAAGGAGACAAAAGGCCACAGTGTAAAGATGGTAACCAAAAGAGAAAAAAAATCCCCTGAGGATGTTAGAAGAAGTCTGAGCCAAAGATGTCTCCTAGGGTGTCTGTGGGACAGACTTTATAGTTCGTTCCAGGGCTGTCAGCTGAGCAGATTTGTTCCCACCATATTGGGCTTCAGCTGGAGTGGGAGTTGTCTTTTGGGTGGTGTTAGAGAGAGAGGCCTCCACTGAGGTAGATGGAGCAGGGAAGCAGATCTGTAAATCACGAGGGACAGGGGAAGGGAATGTGAATTTGGGCCAGGAGGTGAGGTTGCACAGAGATACCATGAAGACACCAGAACAGAAGAGAGACGCAAGTCCCTGGAAAGTGGGGCACTGAAGAGAAGCATCTGCAGAAGGAAGAGTCAAGCAAGGAGGAGAAACCAGCGGGTCACCAAGTGAGGATGATGGCTTCACGGGTGCCTGGCTAGTGACAGACTCAAGTGCTCTCCCCAGGCTGTGCACTGCTCCCTGTGATTCCACCAGCTGGTCTGCAGAGGTCTCTTGCTGATCTCTGACTCTTCCTCTGTGTTTAGCTGATCTCCTTGCTCAGGTGTGAACAAACACCAGGCAGACAGGACAGGCTGGGACATCCTGCCTTAAAGATCAGCATTGCTGAAAGGCAGAAGAAGCAGGGATGCTGAAAGCTGCCCGAAGCAGAGAATCAGTGGGGCAGGTGCAAAGAGCTGGGACAGAGGAGGCAGAATAGTGACAGATGCTTTGCTTTCCTTGGGCTAGCTAACATGAGAGTTACACAGCCACAAGGTTCATCATCACCCTACTTCCCCGATTTCAGTTTTGAGAGACAGCATGGTTAGTCCTTCATCATCTTGTCAGTCTGGTCCAGATGGCAGAGACTCAGAGCAAAGCAGTTATTCACCATGAGAGTGATTGGGAAAGGACAATCTCTCTTTAAAAGCAGTGAAGTTTCATTCATTTAAGACTGCACTATGGCTAAGTGCAGTAAGGGCTGGAGTGATGTAAAATGAAGGTGGTCCTATGACTTTGGTACTTCGTATGTCTGCATTTAGTGTATAGCTTCCATAACTGTGATTAGTGCAATTTCTTGTTTCTCATAGGCTCTTGCCCTTCAAAAAGCATGGGAATACTTGGTCTGGACTGTTTCCTGGTCACTGTACATTTTTTTGTCTCAATCTTTAGGCTGAAGAGATAGCAAGAAACAGCTGGTTAAATTCCTAAACTCGTTAAGGTTGGAAAAGACCTGTGAGTTCATTGAGCCCAACTGTTAACCCAGCACCACCATGTTCACCACTAAACCACGTCCCGAAGTGCCATATTTGACAACTTGAGAACATTTCCAGGGATGGTGATTCTACCACTTTCCTGGGCAGCCTGCTCCAGTGCCTGATCACCCTTTCAGTGATTTTTTCCCCCCTAATATCCAATCTAAACCTCCCTGGGACAAGTCCTTAGACTCCTTTTGATATGCAAGCTTAGATCCAATGCATAGGTACATACTTGGGTTTTGGGCTGATCTGTTTGAGCTGCAGAAGTTGTTGATGGTGTCAAAACCCTTGCCTCTGTGCTGCCTAGCTCCTTTGTCCCTGACACTGCAGGAGGGTATAACTCGTGTCCTAAAGTGCTTTAGGGTTTCGTGACAGATGGATTCTGCTGCGAAAGACCAGTACGAGTCAAAACAGGTGGGATGCTGCGATGCATCGGCAGGGGCTCTGCCCGCGGGGTGGGGGGATCAGAGAGTTCCCATTCCAAGGGTTCCGGCCTTAGGGAACGCCCTCGGTGGGGTCTGTCCGCTCGGGCGGGAGCGAAGGGCAGCGGGAGGAGCCGGGGCTGCATCGCAGAGCGGCGGCCGCCCGGGGGAGCGCAGGCACCGCCGGCCCCGCGCGGGGAGCGCTGCGCTTCGCCTGCCCGGCTTTACAGGAGCCGCCACCGAGCTGGAGAGGGTGCTTTCGAACCCCATTCAGAATAAAACATTTATTTCCCCTCACCCTCCGTTCCCATGCGTTACATAAATTTAAACTTCTTTTTTTTTTCTTTTTTTCCCCCCCATTATCGAAGCTCTCAAATAGTCTGAGAGAGGTTACAAAATGTGTTTACTTACAAATTTGGAAGTAGCGACAAGACGCAATGCAGTGAATTTGTCATCTGCTCATGACTAGCAGATGGTCCTCCTTCTTTGCGAGCAAACTGCGTGAGTCACATCTTGCCTGGTTCGTAGAATCGAACCGAGGAGCTCTCCGGCGCCAGGGTGGACAGTGTGGCCCGTCGCCGATCATGCCGCCTGCCCACACAGCCAGTGGGCTCTCTGGCACTGGGTGGGTTTCACCGTGCCTTCTGCAAAGGTTCCTTATTCCTCCTTAATTCCACTTTAGATTAATTCGGGCACACTCCTGTCTATGGAGATCGCTTCACGTGGCTCGTGCAGTGCAAAGGGATCTTTAAGTGGGAACACATCCCATTAACATTTTACAGACGAGCCGAAAGAGATAACTGTGAGTTATGCTTAAACAGACTCATTTTTTAGAGCTGGGTGAAGCTGAAGTGGGAAATGCAAAAAAGGCTTTTGAGACCTTTTTGCCTGAAATCTGTGCTGCTGCAGACAGTGCTGTGAAAACTGAGTTCCCTGCATCAAGGCATGATATGTTGAAGGTGGCTCTAAACTGTGCTGTTAGTCAGTAACAAAACAAAAACTAAATTAAATTAAAACAGTGCAACTCTGCATTGGATTAGGAGTCTGTGCAGAGCTTGCAGGACTGGAGTTGCTTGTCCTGGTAAACAGATAAGGCTCAATTTTATTATGGGAATGTTAGAAAGTTGTTTTACAAGGATAGTAATCTCACATTCTCTCCTGACTTCCCTCTCTGGTTCATGTGGATTTCTCTTATTAGTTTTTCCCTCAGTCATGACACATTCCTGGTTTTGTCTTATCATGTAAATCTGCATAGATGATTGGTTTTCCTCTAGCTTCGTGTGTGTGTGTGCATGTGTGTATTCTTCACAGCAGAGCAAAAGGGAGCAAGTTTAAATGAAACTAAAATAGGATGCTAAGAGTGGTGGGGAAAACTCAGGGAAGATATCAACCTGAAAATGTTTTGAAATGCCTTTTTTTGCAAAGTGGCCAGGTGTCAAGTTGACAGGCTCTTTTGAAGTGAATTCATTTCCAAAGCTGTCATTTATATGGCAGGATACTTGTTGCTCTTTGCTGGATGCAAGAGTTCCACTCACTCACACCAGTGATGGGTAAGTTATGCACTTCTGCCAGATGCTCACATGTTTGCACAATGTGAGACACACAAATTGTGCTTGACTGTCTTCAGGTAGCACAGTGCATATAGAATCATAGAATCGATTGGGTTGGAAAAGACCTCTGAGATCATCGAGTCCAACCCTTGGTCCATCTCTAGTCCATTTACTAGATCATGGCACTCAGTGCCACGTCCAATCTGCGTTTAAAAACAATAAAATAATGTAAAGAAACAGTTCTGGGTTTCCTTGCTTTTCATTGTCTTCTGAAATGTTTCCTTCCCTGACTTTCAGAGAAGAGTATTCCAGATAAAGACACTAGGCACCTTTTCATTTCATAGGCACCAACAGACAAGCAATCCTCTTGTTCCTGAAAGAAATGCTAAAATCCATGTAAGTGAGTGAGAGAATTCATGTTATTCTGGTAATAAATCCTAGCCTGGCACAAGTAGCTGTGATTTGAAGATCCCGGAGCTGTAACCAACCTGTGAGCGCCATTTTTATCTGTTGGCTTCCACAGTGCTTTAGACTCCTGTCATAACACAAAGAAGGACTTACAGATGAGTGCTAAGATCTCTTTGTGTGCTGCAGCAGGGGAGAGCCGGGAGATGTGGAGATGTGTCTCTGAAGTCAACAGAGCCACAGACTCACCCTAGGTCTGCAGTTCTGCTTCAGCAAAATCCCCCTGTACCTTTCAGCTGGCTACAGAGGAATAGCTGGCAACTCTAGCTCATGTGTTTTCAGTCCCTACTACTACTTTGAATTGAAAAACTAGGGGTTTAGGGGACCAGAGGAGTCTTAGCAATGAAGTCAAGTTGTTTGGGGGTCCTTATGTGGGCTTTCCACCTCTAGTGGGTGGGAATTGCTGGCCCCCAATGTGTCTTGGCTCCAGGCACGGCACAGCCAGAGTCCATCACTGACATTTCTCCCAAAGTCTTCCTTTTCTGCTTCAGAGGTCAGATGCTGCTCTGGGAAATTGTCTACCTGCAAGAAGACAGACTTCTGTGCCTGAGCTCCTCATCAGTAGCTGTGAGAATGCTGCTGGTGAATTACCATCCAGAATGTGGGTATGAGAAAGGGAGGGGAACTGAGGGCTGGTTGTAATGGAAACATGAGGGGGTTGCTCGCAAAGATGGATCATCTTCAGGTTTGGGAAGGCTGACATTTCTGGGAGCCTGTGGGGACTCCAGTGCATCTAACCACCATCAGGAGAGTCCTCTGAAGTGCCAAGAATAGGCTTGTCCTCTTGGTCCCTGACAAGAGCCTCCTCTCTCCTCTCATTGCTGCCAGTAAATCCAGGATTAGGAAGCTGACAGCCGCCTACATGCTCTGGAAAAATACAGTGACCACATACAAAATTTATAGCCTACAATATTGCCGTAGGTGGGGATATAAAATACTTCTGTGGGGTTTTTAGGCTTGGGATTCCCCGTGGATGCTGGCAGCGACATACCTATCCTGATACATTATCCCTCCTCAGTGAGGCATGCTGAAGGGGAGGGCTGGCAGGCCACCATGCTCCATGTCAGCGCAGAGCCCCAGGGATGGATACTGCCCTGCACTATGTCCCAGGTATCTGGCAAGGGGCAGGTTACCTATGTCTGACACACCATGAGCCTGGTTTTTGCTCCATGGTCAGATCCATTTTTCTTGGGTCAGTGCTGTTCTTCTTTTACTCTGTCAAAATTGTAAAGCCCTGACTCATTGCCCTTTTGAGCATCTTCATTCATCACCTAAGACCCTTCCTGAGGGCCTCAGCAGTTTACTGTGTAGATGGTCCTGAAGAGACAGGCTCAGCCCTGTGCTAAACTTTCTCTACAGAGCCCTGTTTGCCTGCTGGAACCTGTGCAACACCTGTGAGACCAAGGGGCACAAGATGCCAGCAGTGAGAGACTGAAGTCACCTTGTGGCTTCAGTTGCATATCTGCCCCTGCTACAGCATCCCCACTTGCCCACAAAATCTGGGAGTCTGGGGGACAGCCTTACCAACCCATATGCAGGTGCTACCAGGGGTTCCACTTGTAAACATGAACAAGAGTTGAAAACAAACCCTGTTTTGCTCCTGGCTTCCACACACTGACACAACTCCACGCTTTGCAGCTTTTGGGACCTCTACCCTGTGCATAAATCCCATGGGCCATATATCCCCTCTCCTCCCTGCTCCACTCACTGTGCTGCGGATAAACCAAATGTGGATTCAGAAAAAAATGAAAGAGCAAGAATTTAACAGGAGCGAAACATCAGAGATGAGTAAAGAGGGTGCAGATGGGGGGCAAGACATGGGCTTTCCAAAACACAGGCACCACAGCCAGTCAGCATTAGCCTTTTCCCTTGCTAACAGCATGTACTGCTTGCCACTGATCGCTGTTGCTTCACCAGATTTGGTGGCCCCATCCTCACAGAGGGGAAGGAAATAAGAAGGAACGCTGGTGAAGGTCCATAGGAGGCCCAAGTAGGAAGTCTGCAGGAGGAAAATTAATTCAACAGAAGCTGTGACGAAAAAGAAGTGGCATAACAAGTTCACACAGGCTTTACATATTTTTGCTTTGTACAGTGTCTGGGATAGAGGTCTAAAAATCATGAGTAAAATCATAACTTGAGAGGGTGAACCCTAACCCTAACCTGTGTCCTTCACTGTTGCTGCTGGAAATAGAGAATTATAGCTGTGAAATTTAGATGCTGCACAGGACTGGTAGCCAGCCAGCTGTGAGGTTTCACCTCTGAATTGAAACTGTCTTGTAGTGGGCAAGTTTCTTATTACTTTTGAGTTTTGGTTTGGGTCTACTGGGATGAATATAAAATCTGATTCATTCCTGAAAAAGAAGTGCTGCACCTCCATTGAAGGTGTTTTGGGTAAATTGGACACTCGGATACATGTATTCTGCAACTCACAATGAAACTTTAAATAAGTTACCTGAAAAATCAGCAGCCACTGGAAACCCCATCATCTCAATGTTGGATTTCCCCATGGCAGGGGGATTGGAACTGCATGATCTTTCAAGTCCTTCCATCTCAGGACATTCTATGATTCTATGATTTTTAAGAAGGGGGAGAAACCCAGCTGCAAAACAAATGCATCCATCTTGCTTCCAAGCTATTTAGTTTAAAGCAGGTTCAGTAAGACACACACAAACTTCTCACCAAGACCAGATAAGCCTATGGGTGAAATAGTAAAGAAAAACTTGCCATTAGATAACTATAATGAAACAGATAGATGTCCTTATTCTACCAATGTATGACAGTAGCTGGTCCCCATACCTTCCCCATGCCCCAGCTTCCAGCATAAAACTATGAGTGCATTCAACTACTTCAGAAAGACCTTGCCAAGATCAGCTATTTCATGTTTCAAGCATGCTTTGTATATCTCATGTGAAGAAAACACGATGAAAGGGCAAATCTTACCAGAAACAGAATTACATTTCTTGATTTCCAGACCTATCTTAGCCTCAAGCAAGGGAGAATTTTGTACAGCATAGTGAAGGTGATTAACCATAACTGAAGCCACATGTATCCTAGACTGGAAGAACTGCTAAATCTCCAAATTTGGCACAGTCATGTCATTGAAAGTGAAACCATACACCTGAAGAAGATTGCTACATGTTGGGGAAAGGGGTGCTTTGTTGCGAGATGGTTCCTCGTGTCCTTGCCAACTCACCCCCACAGTACCCCGGGTTTGGGCTTCCAGTCACACGTGCGTATTCTCCCAGAGATAGAGCCATGTGCTAAGGTTAAAAGCAGGAACATTCGAACTTCATTGGGGGTGGGTAAACAGGTTATATAGCTTTTCAGGGTGAACACGAGGACAATAACAACTTTTCATAGACTGGGGGTCGCCGTCCATGAAGCAGCTGTGAGCTCTGATTGGTGGGAAGACAGGTGCTCACGCGGCAGTCAGGACCCTCCTGGCGCCAGCAAGGCTGGGGTCTGAGGTTCTTTAGTTCTTCTTCAGGCTGCCTCAAGGTTACACTGACCTTGCCAGCCTGTCACCTCTTAGGCAGTGTGTTGTGCAAAAGGAGGCTCACCAAACCTCTCCTACAGCTACACTCATCTGTTTATTTTTCTGGTGATACTAGTTGATCTACTTTTGCCTACCAAGGAAAGTACAAGCTGTTCATCCCAAATGTCCTGAGAACACCACAGATGAGCTTTCAGACCTGCTTGAAGTGAAGTTACTCTCTCAATCCAGCCTGTCACAGAGCTGAGTTCAACATCTCGCACTCTCTTTTCCAGCAACCCTTGCATGCACGGCTGAGGCTCCGAAAAAGAACGACTTCTCCCAAAAAATAATCCAATGATTTGACTTTCTCTGGGAGGAACATGTGACAAGAAGACGGATGTCCTCCAGGGCACATAAGGGAGAGCTTCTGGTCCTGGTGCATGGCAGTTGTCCTGCCAAGAAGCCCTGTGGGAGAAAGGAGTGTGAATTTGAGGGACCAATGCTAAGGATGAATTCAGCATCCACCACTGTGCTCCAACTGCTAAACAGCTACTTGCAGCTGAGTCCAGTTCTTCTCAGTATCTAAAAAAAGAGAACTGTAGTTTTGCCAACGAAAACCCAGCCTCTGGTCTCAGGGGGTATGATATATGCTATTATTGATAATTTGTATATTTGCCTTGCTGCAGATGTCATCTAAAGCTGTGGAGGAGGAATGTAGCTGGAGGTTTTCTCCAAACTGATATCATTTGGGGTAGACATGCTCTGAAATAAACCTGAAACCTGTGACGGGTGGGAGGGATAGAGGCTGTGCTTGAAGCTTAATCCCAAGCCCTTTCCAGCTTCTTGGGTTCTGGCTGCACAGCCCAACAAACACAGCCCAGATTGTCCCCAAGACACAGTGATATGGATCAATGGGGCTTGTAACTTCGTCCTTACCTTTCTTGCTATTAATGTTTTCTAACAACAAATCCAAACTGTGATAAGGCAAACGAGTAAGGAAAGACCTTACGAAAGAGAAGCAAAATGGGAGCTGATTCAAGCGTCTGTAATTAGCTAATGGCTGTGAATATTTATGAAAACTCCCAGCAGTGGCAGTGAAGTGCTGATCCTGGAGAAGTGGACGCCCTCTCTTCCTTGATGTCTTTAATCCTTGCAGTCCCAGCTGCCATGGCTCAAGAGTTGGAAAACCCCACCCTCTTTCTGGCTTCTGATCAAAATCGATATTTCAGAGGGAAACACAGAAAAGCCAAGGAGTTAAACAAAAGTTCAGATAAGCATAAAAAATACCGGAAAGATGAGATCCTCCAAGCAGAGTGCTCTAGAAAGCACTCCCGTTAACCTGGGCAAGGCTTTCATCAATTGCTGTGTGCAGTTGTCTTGGGTTGAGCTGGCAAAACGCCAACTGTCTGAGACAGAGTAAAAAGGGTTCTTCCCCCCACCCCCAACCAGCTAAAGGAGAAAGAAGAGGGAGAGGAAAAAAAACCTCAAAACCCAGGTTTATGCTTAAAACTAACT
>JAWWEV010000001.1:113714578-113785312 GCA_035583235.1 Hafferia zeledoni
AGTCACCTGACAATTTTCAGGCCTAGTCCAAACTTTAAAACCCAAATCTAGGCCCCACCTGGCTGAAACCATGACAGCAGTGCAGAGCTACTCTTGGACTCATAAGGAGGTAAGCGATTGATTTCCTCAGCAGCATGGAGTCATGCTATGAGGTATCATTAAGTAAGAATAATTAGGATTTGAGCTTTCAGTGCACAAGATTTGTAGATTTTTCTGTGCTTCCAGTCTTTTCCAGGTAGACCTTTCCTAAGTGGTAGTCAGGATATCTGTATCATTCAGCTATATAATCCTTACAAGTAATCTCTTTATGTCTGTGTGATAAGTGGCTGTGTTGATTTCCATCTGAGAATCAGTAAATGATCTTGACAATTAATACTCCATTGTGATAACGGAAAAAAGTATTGAAGTGTGTTTTAATTTGAGCGGTTCAGTGGTGATCCAGCACCGTGGATTTCATTTACCTGGCAATACCTTGACTACAGTTAAGACATATTACAGAAAATAAGATGGTAAAATCCAGAATGGTCACACCAGGTTAATTGGTTTCATGGTTCCAATGGCAATGTGAAGACCTTGCACTAACACACAGAAGTGAATTTTCAGACTGTGGGAAGCAAGTGTGCAAAGGGTCTGATGATTAAATTTCTGGCACCAGTTGCTTTCCTGCGACACCACAATCATTACTTCAGGCAAAACCAAATCGTTTTGTTGCCTCATCAGCTGGGAAAAAAAAAAAAAAAAGAAAAAAAGAGGAGAGCAAAGAGATCCCAGTGCCCAGCTGAGGTTATTGCGATGGAGGGGAGATCAGGACTCCCGGAGCCATTCTATTGAAGCATTCAGGATTTATGGAGGTGTTCAGTCTTGCAGAGCAACAAACCAATTTTTTCATTTTCAGAGCCCCAGTCTTGATTTCTTGTAAAGCTGAATGTTATTCAGGTCTGGACCCCAGCCAATCACTGCTAATTCTGATACAGAGTTTGACTTCCCCTCCAGAGCAAAGGGTTTAAACTCAATGATTTTCCTCAAAGGCAGCACAGATGGTTTATTGAGTGTCCCAGTGTCAGAGATCCAAGGAAGATTAAATGGATAAATTTAAAAATGAGGTCCAAGACTTAAAGGGACTGGTTCATTCTTAGTAGGTAAAGCCAAGCTAGAACATGGTCACAACCACAGTGACAGTGCAAACAAACTGGATTTGGATCCTACAACTTCTACCTATTGCCACCCAAGTTTTTACCCAATAACTGGGCTGACACTTATTTTGGTACAGTTGATGCTACTGCTATGAAACTGCTACCTTGTTAACAGAACAATTGTCATACACTTCATTTTGAGGTTTCCAAATCAGAAAGACATAATCATTAATGAGAATGATTTACACAAAGCTGCTTATTGATGAATCAGGATAGAACAGAACTTCTTTCCTGAAGAGCAACATCAAATAGATCATGACAGAAAGAAGAAATAATGCCACCTTTGAGAGAGAACTATTTTTAAACATGGTTGCTTTACTACCGGACTATCATAGAATCATAGGATGGTTTGGGTTGAAAGGAACCTTAAAGCTCATCTAGTTCCAACCCTCCTGCAATGGGCACAGAAAACTTCTACTACACCAGGTTGCTCAAAGCCCCATCCAACCTTCCCCCATTCCTGGGGTAGGTAACTTGTGCTAATGTAGTTCCATTACACTCTAATTCCCCACTGCAGTTTAGAGAGTTTTGCTGCCTACTATGATGGGACAGGAGGTTACACTGGACTGCTAAAGAGCTGAATGTTTGCACATGCCTGAGAGTAATAACTCGTGATCAGGCTGGGCTGTGCTCTGGGGTTGGAGTGTTGTGTGCTGCTCTGCTAAGCTCTTGCTGGCCACGCTCACAAGCTGTATCTCCTCAGGCACAGAAGCAGCTTTAAATCTTTGTGTCTTCCTAGAGATCATGGATTGCCCTGCTAGTGTTCTCCATGGCACCTGGGAGGATGAGCCTAGCTCTCCTTAAGCACCCAGTCGAGAGTAAGATTAGGCTTGGGAGCACCGAGGGAGTGCAGAGGTTATTGCCTGGAAAAGGTGGAAGGACTTGGCATGGCCTGGGAAGTGGGGGGTGGGAGAAAGAACCCCTGCAGGAAGACAAATGGGGCAGAGTGTGACAGGCAAGGTGGTGCTCAGCAGTCCTGGAACTCCAGGAAGACAGATATGGGAAGATCCAGGATGAAAAGGGAGAAACAAATAGTGGCTTTAAGCAGATGAAGGTGCTGCAGCAGATTGCCCTTTACCTGAGTATCACAGAATCATAGAAGCAAAGAATATGTTGAGTTGAAAGGGACCAATCAGCTCCTGGACTAATTCCATGCCAAGGCACTACCCCAGCTATGCATCTTTGGCTGTGCTACATAAACATATCTACACATTTTTCCCCAAAGCATTGTCCATTGCAAAGGTCCAGAACAATAAATTGCAGCTATTATAAAAGTAACTTGACTGTGTAACACATCTGCATCTCTTAAATTCAAGCCACTCCAAATTCTTGCTGGTTTCATCAGTCTCCTGCTCAGAAACGCTTTCAATACACTAAGAAGAATGGTAAAAACTATAAATCAGGTGTTTGAATCCCCACAACCAAGCTCGCTTGAAAGAAATTCAACATCACAGGCAGAGAGCCAGATGTTGCTATTGCAAAGAAAGGTTCTTCTGCATGTGCTAATGGATTAGATGTTCCTGATGTTCTAGGCAAGTGCACTGCAGGTTTTCTGATGGTGATAAAATGCAAATTTCACCCATACATCTTTCTGTTGACATGGAGGAGAATAACATATACATGTGTGAGTGTGTGTGTGTTTGAAAGTATTGTTTTGAAAGTGCTGGGAAAGGGAATGTAAAATAGCATAGCAGTATGACTTCTCCAGATTCTGTTTTTGAGATGAATATATTAGATGGAATAAAAACTATACCTTATTGTAAGTTACTTAAAATTGTACTGTTTAATATGCAGTATGGAGATGAGCCTGCAACTCATCCAAGTATAGGGTCCATATCAACACACTGAGTGCCAGAAAAAGAAATAAATTTTGCAGGATCATAAAAAGAATCACAACACAAACAAAATAAAGAATGAAAGTCCAATAACAGGAAAGGTGGAGATTCTGTAGTAGTTATGATTGATTTTTCACTGCCCTACATCTTTGGTAGCAATTAGATGTGGAAATGGCTACAAAGTGCTGTTAAAAGAAAAGACTAAATGGAATAGCTGTTTTGCACTGACATGGTTGAAATTGTTCAGCTTTGAGTTGCTTGTGGCAGATTAAACTCTGCAGTCACAGAAGGATAAATCTGCAATATGCAACCAACAGCATTCAGATTTTAGGGAATCTAATCAAGCAAACAGTTTTATAAGCCATTGTTCCCAAAGTATCCCAGACCTGGGACATATGATGTCCAGAAATGCCCTGACTTATTGCCTGCACCTGAGCTGTCCCTCACAGGACAGAATGCTGGTTTGGCAGCTGGGGGCTCACCACTGCTCACAAGGGCTTTTTCCAAACCTTGGCACAGTATTCTGAAAGGTGATGCACAAACAAAATCAAGCCCCTTCAGTAGACTTGGTTCTCTGCTCTCACCTGTAGTTTTATCAAAAACTAACTAGAGGGTTTAAAAAGAAAAATAAAATTGGGAACTTCTGTCAGAAAGGAGAAGAGTACAAGAGCTCTCAGAGCACTCTGTCCATCCACCTGCAACCAAGTTCCACATGGCCAACCCAATCTGCATATGGGTGGTTGAGTCTCTATTTCTCTCAGATGAAACAGTGTCCACTTGCTTCAGATTGAGATTTAGGCTACTTTTAGTGAGAGGGACCCTGCCATGATGCTGGTTGGGGGGAAATCCAAAACAGAAGCTTCTCATGGATAGATTCTTCACTTTATGCAAAATGTGTTGTGACACATTATCTCTTCACCATGTAGCAAAGTGTACTTTGCAGCGATTGAAGAAATTCAGTTAAATCCAGCCTGTACTTGTGTTCTGGTTCGTTATTTATAGCAAGTGTGGGAGTGTGTTGGCCTCTTCTGACAGCATATCATGGCCATCTTAAATTCTGAAAGCACTTTTTTTTTTTTGTTGCCACGGTAAATGCTTAAGAAGTTTAATCTCAAAGTTGAGAGTGATTTAGAGACCAGTCTGTTCATGACACATTAACAAAATTAGACCAGGAAATGGTTTTTGAACAAATCCTCGTGCTTTTGTAATGAACGAGGTTGTTGGGAGTGAGCTACCCCCTGTGTGTGCTGCCGAGACATGGCCTCAATGGCCCACAGTGATGCCATATGAATGTGTTTGCCCATGGCATTTCAAGAAAGAAATATTTTCTGAAAAGGCATAAGGGACTTAGGAAACCAAATCTCAAAGTCTTATGGAGAGAACTCTGCATGGTATGAACTGGAGTTTCAACAGCAAGCACAGTCAGAGGGTAAAGAGTTAATTTTACTTCAATAAGAAGACATGGAAATAATTTTTTTTCTTGCTAATTAAATATGAAACTGACTAACTGTATGCAAGTGTAATTTTCTTATCTTATTAGCCATGTTCATTTCTGAAGTGAATAACTACCAGCACTGGTACAGTATATGGGCAGAATAATAGTCGAACTGATTTTTACTTTAATCTCTGAATACAATTAGCATAATTTAAACCATTATAAGCTACAGTAGATAGAAATCACATTATAGAGACTGTAGGTGGAGAGGTGGGTGGTCACATGCAGAGGGAAAACTGGAAGAGTACTTAAAATACAACCGAATAATAAGCATTCAGGGAAATGTAAAGCTATGTGGAGTTGAAAGGCACATTATTGCGGGAGATGGGGGAAGAAAAGTGGATAATCATGAGCAAGGTTCAAGGACTTCTACCACTGCAGGACTTGATCCTAAGAAATGGTATGTACTCCATTGCACATGAACTGTGTTCACTCCAGCCTTGTTTCTACCAACAGTGGCTTCAGGCAGGGGCCCTGCATCTTTTGGGAGAGGCACAAGGGTTGTTTTGGGTGGCAGCAAGTGGCTGCCCATGAGGAAACCATGGGAACTAAATGAGGAAGTAGAGAACAGGAGATGACATTTACACATAGACAAAAGGGATGATGGCCTCAGTTGTGAGCATTCTTCATTGTTTGTGTTTGGGAAATAACTCAGAGTTTTGTTTTTTAAGGCATCATATGAGTGGTTTTGATGCAGATAATACAGGGCAACACTATGTCCCTTTCCCTTGTTAGCTGGCATGTAAATGAAATAGTTTATACAACTGTTTCACAGGATATAAATCTCAAATTCCATTTTCTGTCAGAGGATAGAACAGCCCAAAGGAGATGTACAGATCACATCCTGACTGACCAGATGAAGAGTGAAGAAGCCAAGATATGATGAAGGAAGGAAAGAGGCAGATCAGATGAGGAACCAGAAGGATGAACCTGAGACCACAGGAGTATAGTGTGTGTTTGACTGGTTGTGCTGAGCGCAAGGATAGAAGGAAGAAGAGAGAACGGATGGGCTGGATGAGGGAACTGGGCCTGGAAATCCTGTATTGTAGGCTAGGACTGACTGAATAGTCAACATCAATGAGTGTGGGAAGAAAGTGCCATGAACAAGGAGGAGAGACAGGGACAAGCTGGTGAAGAGAAAGCAAATCTTGAGGAGAGTGGAAAGCAGGTGCTTCCCATCACAGCCTGAACATGAGCCTGGGGCACTCCCATCATCCTATCCCTGTGCGGCCAGCAAATATTGGTGGAGTCACTGGCAAGCCACTAAATATCATCTGCTGCAGCCACTCCATGCAAAAGAAGGGATTACAATTGAAAACTCAGGAAAAGAACACCCTGAGCTCTTTTTCCTTTTGAAGTCCTACCTGCTCTCTTTATTTACATCCCAAACCAGTTTATGCAGTGTTTTCTGAGCAAGTAACAAAATTAAGCCCAGAAACGTAGCCTGTAATAAACTGAAGTTGGTCATGATTAAATTTCTGTGAGCACTTTTTAGTAATTGTGAGGACATCTATGGGATCTGTTCTTTAGCACAGACCTGTCTGAAATGTCACCAAGGGCTATGATGGAAAAACTGTGCTGAGCTGGTATAGCATATATTAATCACCAGGTGAGTTTTATTTATATCCTGACAATTTAGCCAGGACATGTTGTTTGAAAAGAAATAAAAATGTTCTTCATACATCATACTATGAATATAAGTATGCTGTGGCCAGGCTTTGCTGGAGAACAGAACACAACTTTGACATATTTTTCACATCAAATTTATTGATTTCCTATCATAAAGACATTTCTGACATATAGAACATGGACCTCACTCCTGAGTGGCTGTTCTGCTATTGCGGTGCTCTCTGCTCTTTGAAACTTCTTCCTACAAGACACCAATTTCCAGCCTAAATTCTCTGCTACATAATAGACGGTGCTGTCACCAAATGGCACTTGCAAAAGCAGCCTTCCAGCTGGGTGGATGTCAGACTGGAAGTTCAGTGACTTGGATGGTGGCCCCACCTTGCCCAGAGAGCTCCTATGGAGCTTTCATGCAGAGATAAAAATACTCTGCTTTTTGAATCAGCCCTACATGCATTTTTCTGATGAAGTAAGCACAACCACACTGAGAAATGGACTGTGCTGTGTGTGTGGGTGTGGGTGGAGATTGGCCAGAAGATCTGTAGAATCATGATTCCCATCAATGTGTATCACCTCCAGAAATACGTGCACTGTGCAGTGCCTGTAGAGGAGCAGTGCACATAAAATAAAGATCCATACACACAGTGCAGCTGTACTTTTGGCAAAGATGACAGAGAATATTTCCTGAGAACATTTTCAATATGTGATTTTTTTCCCCCTCAAATAATATTAGCGCATAGTATTTAGTGTACCAAGAAAAAGTGTTGCAATTGCATCAAACCACACTGTTGCAAAAATTTCAGCAAAGCCAGTACAGTAATTAATAAATAGACTTTGTTCCAGTTTTTCTTTTAAGTTTTGTATTTTATAGACTTTTTAATGAGATTAACCTCTTCAGTGTACGTGCCTACAAAAGGCGTAGAGGCATCTGTCTGAAAAAGAGACATACAGATGCACAAATGTTTGTGTTTCTGAAGATGAAAATGAAGGTAGCAAGTAAATCATGATGGTGTGTGTTTAACACTCTGTAGTTCTGCTATTTGATTTAGAAAAAAGTTATGCAAGGTTATGAAGTGATAACAAGGACAGCCCTTACCCAGCCCAAACTCTTAAGAAATAACAGAGGTTCTGCAGCATTGCATTTGCCTCTCAGTGCCAGGGCTCTATATTTAACAAGCTTTCCCCAGCTCCCACACCCAGATGAATTCATTGGAATGCAGTAGGAAAGCAAGAGCTCATCTGACTCATTAGGAGGCTCATATGCAATTACCATCAATTAAAAATTCCTTCTAGAACCACCATGCAAATTTGGGTGTGCTGAAATACATGAAATCATCAGGATCTCTGTAAGCAGGACTTAGCTCAGCATTGAGCTCAGGACAAACAGAGATTTGATTAATCTACAAAAATAATTAGCTGATGTGTCAATTAACGTGTGCAGGGATCCTTGGAGAAGCTGTGCCTGATGAAGTTTTACGTCTTCCACTTCACCATCTGCCTTGCAAGCAATACAGCCAAAGAAAAGCTTCTCTATACTTGGAATGCATTGAAAAAAATACCTGTTGTAACAACATGTTTTGTTGATATGAAATGACTTTCTCTTTCCTTTCCTCAGCCGCTAGTGAGGAAAAAAGTTTAGAGGTGGAAGTGTGATGACAAATGATTTACAGATGGATTCCATTTTTCCTATATACTGATGAAGACGGGTTGTAAACACTTTCTTTTCTTATCCCAAGATCTTTCTCAGAATTTCTCCTGTTTAGGCTTAACCTGTAGGATTTAGGATAAGCTCTTAAAAAAACTGAGCATCTTTTGAGCCAATCCAAAAGAATTAAGGTGCCTCTGTCATAAATTAGCATTGAAAAACCTCATCTTAACATGTGCTTTCCCTGCATGTCTAATATTTTAACACTTCAGCATTTCAAATGTTTAGGGACTGTTGATTAACCATTTTTTGAAACTTTTGAAAAAATACAATAGAGCAATTAAAAGTGCACATATACATAATTCCACAAGCATTTTAAAAGTCTATGCAATAAAACAAGCATGTGCCTATGCTACACTTATTTGTATTGACTATTCATAAGAAGCAGCCAATCCTACCTTTGTCTGTAAAACAGTAATACATAATTATCTAGGATTATTGAAAAATAATAAAAATAATGATAAATTCCTCAAACTTTAACTGTTGCACTTTAGAGCAGGAACTGTCATTGCTGTTACTATTTATAGTCTGGTGGTGCCAAGAGAATCCTTACACTTCGGACTTTGTAAGCTTATAATGACACAGAACTAGTCCCACAGCTGGGAAACACCCAGATCTCCACCAAAGCCTCCAGGAGCTGACACTGCACAAATAATAAACAGCCCTGGAGTGCAGACATTGATCTCAGTATAAAGTTTGACAGATCCTTTTAGTTCTTGCACAAGTGTGTTTTAGGACAAATAAGAGAGTCCAAACAAATCCTTTTGGTTTTGTGGGGGGCTTTTTTTATGAATGCAAAAGTTCAAAATCTCAGGTCTGAGTTTTCTTGTTGAGTTTATTTCTTGTTGAACATTGTCTAGAAACTCTAATGGAGAGAAAAGAATAATCTGAATACCTATGCATTTTTACAAATATTGTACTGTAATTGCATTCTTGCCTGCAGTAAACAGCTATTCTGTGGGGGCAAGTATGACTGAGATTCTCAAAAATCCCTAATGCTGATATTTTAGACATATAGAACTACTCAATATACTAAACCAAACAATTAACTGGACACGGTGGAGGTCTCAAGGAAAACATTTGAAGTCAGCACAAGATAGAAGTAGATATATTCTTATATGAGCAAGGAAGAGGCACTTACAGCTGAAGAACAAAACAGGTCCCATGTAACTCAATTTTACCTGTAAATGTTAAGATTTTTCAATACATGGGGTTTTGTTCAATGAGTTATCTACAGATAAACAAATACTGATTTTGCTTTCACATAAAAATCCCTCCAGATAACAGGAACAAATCCAACCAAAAAACAGAAGTCAAAAATCTTGTTTCACTTACATAAACTAAATGTAGGCTGGTATTTTTTCCTACTGTTTCCCTTTTTTATTATTTCTCAGTAAAAGGGGTTCTATGCTGGGAAATGTGTTAGTAAAGCATAGAGGTGTTTTTATTAACAGTACGGATGCTGCTTTTTTGGAAATATATCTAGAAGATTTACTCCCTGATATCTCCTCTGAAGTTGTGTGATTTGCAGAAGATGGTGGAGCTGAGGGGTGGGACAGGAACTATTTATCAAGAACATTTGAGAACAGCTACTAGAGTGAAGGAAACAGAAGACAGAAGATCCATTTAATTAATCATCCTTGATCATTTGCAGGCTTTTGTTTGGATGTGTTTATATCTTGCAAAACTGGAGAGTGTACAAGCTTGATGCCAGTAAGAAAGGCACTCTCCTCCCGGATCAATTTGATTGAATTCACATGAGGGGAAAAATAAGTGTTTGAAGCAGAACAGTGTGACACTGCTGATGTTCTAGTGGAAATTGAAGTTGTCCTGCTACATCTGTATACTAAATGTGTCTTGGGTCATAAGGTCAACAAATCAGATATTTCAGCCACTATAAAAACTACCCTGGGCGCATTATGTGAAACGGTAATTTCCATAAGGGTGTCGAGTAGCACCTGGAAAAACCAAATAGCAAATAATATCTTTGCCATCAGTGTTTGCAACTGGGAGCTTCAGAAGGGAGAAACCTCTAGAAATTTGGTTATTTCCTAGCAGGTTTCTGAGTAGCTTTTGAACAAAGCTCTTGATTTAAATTATGTTAATCTTTTTCACAGGGCAGTGATAAGCAACTTTCTGATTACGAGAACAAAATAAGAAAATATGGGGACAAAGTCTCTGTGGACATAAATCACTGCAATACCCTTGAAGCCAACAGACAATTTCATTTGCTATCCAGTCTGTTCTAAAACAGGCAAAGAATGTTAAAATTCTTCTTTTTGTGCCGAGATTAAATCCTGCAAATTTGCCATGGAAACCATTTCTTTTTTATTTTTTTTCCCCCCTTACCCTCCTTTTCACAGTTCAGTTATAGTGATTCTTTCAGAGATGGGAGGTTTGGGCGTTGTTGGGAGATTTTTGGGTGGAGGTTTCTGGGAGGTGGCTTGAAGGGAAAAATGGGGAGCTGTGGAGTGGAAGAGAACGGAATACATTCATCCTCAAAAATGAGTTCACATCGCCAAGGTCCCGGTGCTGAGTGCTAGCAAAGGGCAGATGCTCCCAACAGTTGGAGGATCGCAGTACGGAGGAGGCAGTCATTCTCCAGAAGCTGAGAAGCCACCTTGTGAAGCAGGGAGGCCTGGGATGACCCACTTCAGTGAGAGGCATGTGGGAGGAGAGGGGCTGGCAGGAGCTGGAGCTGCCCTAGCTGCGTGAGCTGACTCACCAGCCCCGTTTGATCCCACTGCCACAGAGGGGAACACCCCCATGGCAGCCCTGGCTGTAAATAGGGCCAGAGGAGTGTGGCAGGGAGGAAGGGCTGGATCCAGGGTCACCCCAGGCTGCCCAGTGCACCTCCCACCCAGCCCTGTAACACCAGCCTGGGGGCATCACAGAGGAGCAGCCACCCACCAGGGTACTCAGACAGCCTCTGGTTCCTCACAGGGATGGATGGGGTCTGCCTAGGCTTTCATTTTGGAGGAAAAACCTGACTTTTGCAGCACACCTGGGTTGGTCTCTCAAAAGCATGATTTGTCTGCCCCATGTTTAAATTTACTTGTTGCAGAACATCTTCACAGTAACCCAAATATTATCTCAAACTTTTTAGTATAGAAAGGCTAAGAGATGGGCATGGGGAGGAGGTAAAGAAAATGTAGCCAGGGTGTGCAATGCTTTGCCATTGCTCACCCCATATGCAACTTTGATTACAGAATCATGGAATCATTTAAGTTGGAAAAGACCTCTAAGGTCATTGAGTCAAATCATTAAACCAGCACTGCCAAGACCACCACTAACCATGTCCCTAAGTGCCACATTTGCCTCCATGGATGGAGGTATTTAAAATCTTGGAAGGGTGTCTACAACTTCCCTGGGCAGCCTGTTCCAATGCTTGACAAACTTTTTGGTAAAGAACTTCCTAATATCTGATCTAAGCCTTCTCTGTGGCAAGTTGAGGCTGTTTCCTCTTGTACTATTACTTGCTAGCTGGGAGAGGAGACTGACACCCACCTTACTACAACCTCCTCTCAGAAGCAAGCTGGAGGTCCATTTTTTCATAGGCTGCAAAATTTCAATCAATTCCATCTTGTTTTAATACAGTGAGGACTTTGTATGGCTGACAGAATTACCAGAATCAAAGCAGATCTGTCCCTTACCAGCCTAAAAGAACCTTTAGGTCCAGCTGTCTCTGTTCCCCATTTCTTGGTGTTTCCATTTCTTTCATCTGTTTCTTTCAGCTGGACTTTCCATGTCCTTTTCTACTGATGGAGCATTCCATCAAACTTCTGTTGGCATAAAGTCATGTCTCTTTGTTTATCCTAAACATGAGGGATTTTTATGGTGCCTCATCAACCACATTGAATTTTCAGAATGATGTGTTCCTTCCTACTTCTTTTACTCACTCATACAGTAGACTTGTTCCTGACAGAAATGAGACATTTCAAGGATGATTACATGCTGTAGCAGCCTAGCACAAAATTACATCTTTCTGACCTGCTGTGTTTTAATGTGGTACCTCACTGACTTCCACAGTTCTCAGCAGTTCAACATTTTTCCTAAAGTTATCCACAAAATAGAAAGTTAGAAAAAAAATTATTCTCAGACACAGCCTCAAAAAAACTTTACCAACTGAATGGTCTTATCAGGGTCTACAAGACTTACAAAATTCGGGGTCTGAATGTTACTAAGACTGCATTTACTTTTCACATTATTTGTTTGCAAACCCTTGGTGTCCTGAAGCTTGAGTCATAGGTTTGGATCTTACTGTGGGCAGCTTTTGTACACAGACTTATTTATACCCTGGAGATCATCTAGTTTCAGAGCATAAAATTCTGGTGTAGGAATGGGTTTCTATCTCCAGTGAGCAATGTAGGTGCTTCTAAAGAACATGCTGGGCACTGCAGAGTGCTTTGAAGCAAAAGATGAGATGTTTAGAGTTTGTCAGTTTTCTTCATATGTTTACTGTCTCAAAGCACTTAAACTCAAAGCACTTCCACCCTCAGAGTGAGCTGCATTTAACTGGGTTTTATTTGCTGCTTTATATTTCTTGTTCTTGCACAAGTGACTGTAAAAAACATAAACCAATGTGATATTTTTCTGTAGTGAAGCCCAAAACAAACAAAAGCTTCCACACAAACCTCCTAAAAAAATAATCTCTGAAGTTTCAAGCAGTTTTCCCACTTGCAAATGGACTACCAGTATTCTTCCAATGAAGCTTTTTGGGTTCATCAAACTGTTTGTTCCAGCCCTCCATCGCTCTGATTTCTCCTTGTGTGCTTTGCACTGGTGTTAAATTTTGTATATCTACTTCTGTGATTTCTGCACAGCATTGAAATGACTGCTGATTCAGAAGGTAATGGGGATTTTTTTTCCAGGTCAGTAAATATAAGCTTAGGATTCAGCATCAAGACCGGTGATGTTGAAAGACCAGCTTTACAGATTCAAACCTAAGCAGGTAAGTCAGTCTAAAAAAAAAAAAAAAAAAAATAGAAAACAGGGGATTGGGAGGTAAAGCAGTGGTCAGGCATTCCTTCAGCAAACTTTTGAAAGACTCACTTCTATGTGGAATTTGGGAAACCCAAGATTTATGCTTTGCCAAGGTTTTTGCTATTTTGAAGTTTGGAATTAAAATTATTGCTATTTCCCATAAATGAAGATGCATCTGAATTGTTTACTCCTTTAAAACAGGATTCTTGCACCCAAGCAGCTGCTGTCAAGTCTTATAGGATGATGCAATATATTTTCATAACTCAGTTCATAAAGGTGTATCCATATATATATATAGGTATATGTATGTAGTTATAAATGTATAAACATATATATAATTATGTATTACAGGAATGCAAACTTGCCCTCATGTCTAAAAACAGTTGAGACTCTGGCTTCATACTAGAGATGGGGAGTTTGGAATATCTACTTGGAATATTGATTATATTCATTCATTGGAGTTGGAGACCTGGGGCTGTGCTGTCTCCCACAGGAAAGAAATAATGTGGGGATGCAAAGTGAGGTAGCCCACATTATAGAATTATTCAAAAGGTACATTTTTGTCAGAATTCTGTTTTCCAGGTAATTTAAAGCTTTCCAAGCCCTAATGCTTGTGTGCAACACTTGGAAACCACCGTTAGCTGAACCCAGAAAGAACTGAAAAGGTTTCCAGCACATCTCTGTGCCAAGCTGGCAGTCCTGTCTCTCCACAGCACTCAGTGGGACAGCAGAGCATCTCCCAGTTATTTTGTACTCCCAGGACCAGGGTGAAATATGAAAGGGCTCTGTGGCAGGGCAATGTGGTACCACAACCCCTCAGCCACATGAGGAGCCTGGAACACAGCTCTGAAGGCCAAGACTGCAGCCCTAACTACAGGAGCATCTGAATAAATAAAGGAATCTTGTTGGAATAAAGCTTCATGAGAAATGTAAATTTATGAGAAACTGCCTGAATTCTGTGCTGCTGAGACTTTCTGTGCAGTAGCACCAGATGCCAAAAAAGAAGCAAGAGGAAAGTGTGAACCCAAACCTGCTTCTCAACAGCAAAGAAAGAAAGCAAGACCATTCCTGTCCCTGTCTCATGTCCAGGGCAGCTTCAGTCCAGTAGCAAAAGAAAGGCTTCAGCACCATGTGTGGGACCGGCATCTTCTGTCACACTCTGAATCTTCATAGAAACTGTGAGAGCCCATTAACAATTAAGAAATGTGAAAAATAAAATTTAAAAAAGAGTATCCCAAACCACGTTGGTTAATATGGAAAGTAAAAGTGCCTCTGCCTCCCTCCTCACTTCCCTTTTGTGCTGAAGAATGTCAGGAAAGAGGCAGAGTGGAAAAGCTGGAGGTCTCCAGGCTAACATATTTTTTGGGCAGCTCTTGCTGCTGCTCCTCTGAGTGGCCATTTCTGAGCTGTTATCTTCCTAATTTGGCCATTCATTTTGAGGCAGCGTGTCTGCCAGTGTGATCAGGCACAGTGTATTGTAACCCATAAGGGGCAACGCTCAGAGCCAGAAACAGGTGGAGGAAACCCAGCAGAGTATGAACAGGGCAGGACTCAGAACAGCACAGTGTATTCCCAGGTGAGAACCACCATGACAGGTGGTTTGGAGGAAGAACAGAGAATGGTTTTGGCAGTTTGCATTCCCTATTTGCAAGGATCAGCAGAGGAAAATGCACAAGTACTGGTGTCAGGCACAGGAGTTGGAGGGGAGGTGGGGATTGACCCTGCTGCTGGGGCTCTGTCTGGGTAACAGTGTCAGAGCTGAAGTATTGAAGGAAGTTGATGTGGAGGAAAAGGTGAACCAAGAAGACAGAGGGGAGAAGGAAATCAATACAATTATCTCACAAGCTACTTTCTGAACCAGGGGAAGTGTGGCTTGCAAGCACTGATGTTAGAGAGGAGTAGTGCAGGCATGAGGGGACCAGAAAATCTATAATGTTCTGGCAGTGCTACTGGAGAAATGCATTTGCTTCTTGGAAATTTTATGCAGTAAAAAAATTATTTGATTTGTGTAGAAAGACAAAAGGGGACTTCTTCTTATCTCTCTCCAGCCTTATTATTTTTGATAATTGGCTGCAATTTAAAATTTAAAAGCAAAGAAGAGAGAAACATTTATGTTAAAATAGTTGGCTTAAAATCTTATAAGAGTATCTGAAAACCAGATGTCTTTTTTTTTTTTTTTTTTTGTATTTTAACTGGAAATTCTAGCAAAATCTATGTGGAGAGTGTTGGTGCATGATATAGTATTTTCCAACTAGGATTAGTGGGATTTTAAATCAATACCTTCAGGGCTGAGAAATGAGCACCTTTCACTTGAAACAAAGGAATAGCTTCTGGTATTATCTGCTGTATCAAATTGTTCACCTTGGCCACTTCCTTAAGCACGATAAAGATCTATACACTGGTAAGTAGGTAACACCAGGGTAGCAGGTTTGCTTGTCCAGTACCTGGCAGATTTTCCTCTATTCAAAATAAAACACTTTAGTCATTAATTATTAGTATTTTTTTTTATTACTGTAATTCTATAATAGTCATTAGTATGAAATAATACTGCCTCAGGGAGCAGGAACTTCTCTCTGCTTCTCATCTAATAGAAACAGACTTTCCTGCAATAGATGGAGGTGTTTGGATACCTGAACTGCAGACTTTGCCCTCTGTTGTGGCATAGATGTGGCACCCAAAATTAATATGAGGACTGATAGGAGGACATGAAACCTGCTAATTCCCTACCCCTGATGTAAATTTTTTCTCTAAGTGTACTCCAAAATCAGATTGCTAGCTGAAGACTTTTTTTGTGCCTCATATATGTAAAGGAAATGCTTTTCCTCAATTTCTCCTTCCTGTGTGCCAGCACAAGGCTAACACAGTACCTTGTCCCGAGCTCTCAGACACCAACATCATGCACCTAAGCAGGTAATGTTTTGCTGAGCCTGGTTTACTGATAGTGTGGGGCTTCCTGTAGTTCTTGAAACATCCATAACTCCTCATCAGGTTCACTTCATGCAATGTTTGTTTAGCACAGGGAATGCAGAATTGCCCCAACTTGCATGAGAGTCTGGGAACTGCTCCCAAATAGCTGAGACAGGGGGAGGACCTGGTACAAGAAGCTTTGCACAAATTACCTGTTTTGATTTGAACCTATTTCAGATTACATTTGGACTTTTATTTTTTTTTCTATTTAAAGTATAAAGGAAAAAAGAGATCAAAGACCATGAGGCACAGATCTGAAAATGGACAACCATTCACTCTAGGGAAAAAAAGTGTTACATTTCCTTTACATGCTTCTTCTGTACAGCCTATGTGGAACACTTCCCAAACCAGTAATTTACGGGTTTTAAGAGTGTTCACAATTCAGGATTTTTAATGCTGAAAACCATGTAATATTGTTGGCAATTTGCCTGCCTATATGTTAGCTGATTTTTATCTGGAGGTTGGAGTGTAGGGATCTGGACAAGCTGGAGAAGTGACCCCATGGGAACATCATGAGTTTCCACGAGGCCAAGTGCAAGTTGGTGCACCTGGGTCAGGGCAATCCCCAACTTCAATACAGTCTGGCCGTGAGGGGATTGAGAGAAGCCCTGCCCAAAAGGACCTGGGGGTGCTGATGGATGAGAGGCTGGACATGAGGAAAGGCTGAGAGAATTGGGTTTGCTCAGCCTGGAGAAGAGAAGACTCTGTGGAGATCTTGTTAAGTCCTTAAAGGGGCACTACAAGAAAGGTGGGGACAGACTTTTAAACCAAACCTCTTGCAACAGGACAAGGTATAACGGTTTTAAACTTAAAGAGGGTAGATGGAGATAAGTATAAAGAAGTCTTTTGCAACTTGTGGATGCCCCATCCCTAGAAGTGTTTAAGGTCAGGTTGGACAGGGCTCTGAGAAATCTGATCTATATTTGAAGCTGTCCCTGCTCATGGCAGGGGTTTGGACTAGACAACCTTCAAAGGTCCCTTCCAACCCAATCTAGTCTGTAATTTTATGAATAAAAGATAGGGGTGCTATTGAGCATGCAGGGGATGAATAAGAAAACAAAACAAAACCAAACAAATAGTGTTAATTTTGTAAAGAAAAAGTTTTGTAAAGAATTTTGTAAAGGAAAGTGTTACATAATTTGACTGGTTTTTCCCAAAAAGTAGGATTTTAAATTTCACTGTGAATTGTTGAATTGTTTCAAATTTGAATATGAAATATATTTTGAGATAATTATTCCATAATGAAATGTTATGCTAGATTATGATAAAGTGCATTTACTAACCATCTGAAATTTTACTTCTCTTTACAATGATTGTGTTTCTACTTTCTCAGTTGTACAGAGATAAAAACATACTAATGAAACACTTCTTTTCAAAGAGCTACACAAATGTTTTTACTTTTCATACTGAATAGTCTCCCATGATGTTATTGTGATTTTTATCATAAGAAAAGCTGACCCTTATAGATGTAATTTGTTGAACTGTATCAAAAATTGTTTAGACTAGAATAAAGCCTCTTAAAATATCATATATATCTTGGAAGAGATAAATTATTTAACTAAACCATAGAACTACATAAATTATCTTTTCATCTTAGCATGCATTTATGTTGAGAGCAAAGTTTTCCTATGGATGTAGGAAACACTCATTTCTCCCTCCCATGACTCCCTATTGCCTTGATGGAGATAGAACTAAAGCTGTAATTCTGGCAAGTTATTAATGTATTTGCAGTGCTTTTAAAAAATGGAAGAATAATTATATATTTTATTGGTAGGTTAAAGTGTATTTTATGTTTTAAAGTTTTCTCAGTCACTATTTCATTTTTGCATGGGCTTTACAGTTTTACAAGCTACTAAGGAATCAAGGAATTCATCTGAAGTCATCATTTCTTGAGGTTCCATTCTAAATATTTAAAATCATGAACTTTCGTTTTATCAAGTTTCTGACAAAATATCAAAGTATCAAGATTTTCAAGTAAAATTCTTAAAAAATACTGTAACACTTTTTGGATTTTCTCTTGTTGACCAGAAGAAAGTGTTACATGCTACAAAGAACAACATGCTTGAAAATTGTTCTGCAGTTGTAGCAGGATTACCTTTTTCTTACAGATTACCAATTAATCCTTTTTAGAAGTACATTATGCTCCAATTCTGCAAACACTTAAACCAGTACCACAAATAATTTCAGACTTAGAGCTTTAAATACTTCTGGAAAAGGTTTAATGGTTGTGTCTGACCTGCAAGCATAAGTTGAGGTTGCAAAATCCAGGATCAAATATTTCTGTGATTGCAAATTAAATTCAAGTTCTACAGAGTTCACTAAAATTAGGGTTTCAGGTTGTTATTTGGTTCAATTAGTGCTATTGAAAAACCCCAACAAACAAACCAGTTTTAGGAGAAAGGTGAAGAGTAAGTGAATTCCATATATTCATTTTTTTCAGCAAGATTGTACTAAAGAAAAAAGCTTCAAAGGACCAGCAAAATGACTTCTTAAAAATTCATCCTCTAATAGAAATTCTTCTTGAAATTCTATTTAGGCATTTGTTCTCCATAAGGCTTTTTGTGTGATCTTTTTCTGTGGTTTTGATTTTTTTAAAATACAATTTGTTATGCATCTTTTGTGGAAGGAGATTCTTTTATTCCCCAGATCTCCTTCAGATTTTGGAATAGAGCGGTTTGAGATTTAATTGGTGACTTTAAAAAAAAAAGTTTCCCTCAGTTCTGGGGCTTTGAATCCTATGAACAGTTTTCACAGACAAAGAAAGAATAAGAGCAGATCTAGAGTGTCTCCTAACTTGTTCTCGAGCACTCAGCAAAGCTCTACTGCTTTCTACAGCAACACTAAAAATCCCCTGCTCTTCACAGTGCTCTCTGTCCAGGTCACAGACCTCTGGCTTTAGGCAGTGGCACTCCCTTTTCCCAGCTGCAGGACCTGGAATAGGGTGTCTTGGCCAGGGCTGGGAGCTGTGGAGCCAGCCAGGGTGTCAGTGCTCTCTGGATAGTCAGTGGTCATGCTATTTGCATTCACAGTCTGGTACAAATTCAGTATTAGTCTAATCTGACTTCTGCTTCACCTCAGAATATGTCTAGAATGACTTTTCTCTTTTCCTTTTTTTCCTTTTTAATTGGAAAATGGCTTAAGTTCTTGCTGACCTTTTTATCTTGCCGGCAATGCCCTTGCCTTTTTATTAATAACAGGCTTTGGGGAGTGTTTCGTCTGCACTGGCAGCAGAACTGCTATTTCTTACTCAGTTTGGTATCTGCAATCACAGTACTTTTCTGAAGTGCAAAAGACATCTATAAAAATCAAACACATTTCCCTGCTTAGCATCAGACACAGAGCAGCAGCTCACTGCTGCTCCCAGCTTACATTAGGTTTTCCATCTTTTTTTGGAACTCTGCGGTGATCACTGGCAAACACTTGCTATCACATGGAGGACCCTCAGCAAAGTGGCAGGAATAATGTACTTCATCAAAGAGCTCGTTAAGTTGTGTTTGGCTTGGGTGTTTACTGATGTCTGCGTTAAGACCTTCAGCTCATAACTGTGTCCTACACTGCCAAGACATCTGTACAGAGAGGGATTGCCCCTCAAGGCAGTGCTAGTGGGAACCTGGAGAAGGGAAGAGTTTTTCTAGGTCTTCCTTTTGGATGGACAGTGATGGTTAGGCTGTTTTCATGTACCTGCTCTCCATGTGGTCTGCAAGGCTTCTTGGGAAGTCAGTTGATATTCCTGATTCTTCCCCAGGGAAATAAGTTTTAACAGGGTGGCTTAAAATGCAAAAAACTGGGGCTAGTGCATCAGGCAGGACAAGAGCAGCTGCAGTTTCAGAAGACTCTCTGGGGCTGTCCTCTCTTGATTAAGGTTTAGAAAAGCTGTTGCTAGTTACAACTGGCCACATTTCCCAGTAGGCCCTGCAGTTTCTTTCACCTTCTTGCATGCAGAGTTTCCCACTGCCCATCAATTACAAACCCCTTTCATTCTTTCATCCAGTCTCTCTTTCCAAAGGGTTTCTCTTTCCCATGCCAGGCCACCTGTAGAGGACCCGTCTGTTCATTCATGTGCAAAACTTAGACCATGTCATGCCATTACAGGGTTATTTTGTACATGTAGGTCCACAGTGGTTTTCACAGGAGCACAGAGTTCCTGACCAGCCCTTTGGGGGCAGCCCCATGTGCTTTGTCCTAATCTCACACCTGGGCAGTCCCCTGGGGAGGAGCGAAGGTGCACTAGCAGGTCCCCAGGCATTCCTGGTTCTTCCCAGCCCAGCACGTTACTCAGGGGACATTGTCCACCCCAGGGTCCCCCTCCAGCCTCACAGTGACCCCCTTTCCCCAAACCACACAGCCAGTGGACCTTTACTCTCACCACAGAGCTAGTCCTGCCTCCAGCACCACTGCAGCATCCCTTGCTTTTATCCCATGTGGAAGAAGCTGGTGTTCACTGAGGGCTCTGGGCAGCATGGCAAGACTCTGAGCAGCCACCCTGCCTGCCTGGTGCCAGCAGACAGGCCAAATTCCACGAGGGAAGAGTTACAGATGCAGTTGCTGCAATAGGCAGTGAATCGGCTGTGAATCTGCAGTCGCAGCTCCATGGCTGTTTTCCTCAGAACCACCTGCCTGGTGATAATCTGTGCAGATTGTTTGTTTGGTTTGGTTTTGTGTTTTCCACCAGCCTCTTGTTTTCTTCCACGAATTCTACATCACCTCTTGTGTTTTACCTTTCCTGGCAAAACTGTTTCTCCTCGTGACACATACCTCTCCCCCAGGGCCAGTTATGTAAGGTATTGGTTGCTTGGTGTTTGTACAGCCCTACATCTTGATCCCCTGTAGAGAGCACATTGTGTATCCTACTGGCAGCAAACAAAAGCAGCTTCCTATATAAAACACACAAGTCTTGCTCCTGTGCTTGCATGTTTAGGCAAACACCCTCCTGCGTTTTGGGACACAAAGGAAGAACACCATCAGCACCTACTTTCCCCGTGACACGTTGCTCTGAATGGCTAAAAAGAAAAAGGAAAAAAAAATCCTCCTAATAAGGAGAAAAGACTGTGCTTCTCTAGTCTGTGTTGTATATATAACTTTCACACTTCACGCAGTCACCCTGTTTTAAATGCAAACAGCACTTCCAGCTAGAAGCGTCATAGTTGTTTCAAGGACAAACACATTTGTTTTGTCTTTAAATGAATGTATTCATCCTGGGTGGCAGTGGAGGGGCTACCTCTTCCTCAGGAGGCTCTTCAGGTTTCTGCTAGTGCGATGGAGTAACACTTTATTTAAAAGGGAAGGAGCCAGACAAAAATTCCACCTCTCAAACCCCAAGTTCCAGCTGATCCGAGTTTTTGACACTCCTGTTGTGGGAAAGGTGTGAGTGCTCTTGCAGGAAGAAAAACTTATAAATACCTCCTTTCCTCATTATCTCTTCCACTCTGTGCCTGGGTGATTTGTGTCTTCCCCTCTCCTGCCTGCTGCCTTCCCCTACACAAACGCTGTATTTTATGTAGCTGCATTGCAGTTTGTTCATACAGGTGATGGACTAAGCCCCAGCAATTAAGCCAGAACTGCAGCTACTCCAACTCTACCTGTTGAGCTGGGCTGGGTTGGGGTGTTATCCTGTGATTTGCAGTGTGGTCAGTGCTGGGGACTATCTGCATGGCAGCCAGGGTGGCCACACTGTTTTGGGGCAGCTCAGCTGCATCCCCCCAGGTAAGGGCATCCCCATGAGCCCTTGGGCTGCCCAAGCACAGAGGGATCAGCACCTGCTGAGGTCAGGCTGACCTGCTAAAGGCTGGTCATGGGATTTCATGATGCTTTCTTCAGTTTTCCCGGGCCAGAACAAGAAATAAAGGGGTTTCTGAGCCCAGGTGGAACAGATGGCAGAGATGTGAGGCTTTCTGGGTGATGTGGCAGGACATGATCATTGTCAAGCCCAAGGGAAGGCCTGGCTCTGAGGTTGGGATGGTGGTTTACCTTGGGTGAGGGAAAGAAGGAATGGTCCTGGCTAGCTGGATAGATTTGTTTGCTGTCAAACAGGAGGTTTCTAAGTGAGCAGAACTGGGTTGTGCAGAGGTGAAGGAGCTTGGGAAAGCTCTGAACATGTGGGGAAGGCCAGGGCTGGCAAAGACGAGTGTAAAGGAAACAATTAATCCTTAATGAACGTGTGAGTGGGAGGCTTAAGGGGATGGCTGAGGAGGAATGGAGCAATACCAGAGAGGGAGAGGTTGGGAATGGAACAAAACAGCAAAACAGTTGCACAGAGTTTTACAAAACAAAACAAACAAACAAAACAAAACAAAACTTTCTCTTGCCATTACTGCAGATTGCTCCATTTTTTCCCTACCCTGTCAAAGCAAAACACTCCCTGTGACAGCCTCCAGCTTCTCGCCTACCTTCCAGTTTCTATCCTACAGCAATGTTTCCCAAACTGTAAGGTGCACCCCCTCCAGAGGAGAAAGGAGGAGCAGAGCCCACAGAGAGAATGAGAGACAGAAGAAGCATGTGAATGCTTGACTGGCTTCTGCAACCTCGTTCAGTCTCCCTGTCCCTGAAATCAAGTCCCTCACAGAAAAAATTCCCTACAATGAAATTTTCATTTTTATTTTTATCTAAATCCAAACACATAACAAACCATATATATGGTTTTGATATGGGCAGTGAAAGGCCATTATGACCAGTGCAGTCACTACACCTGGTAACACCCTGTGTTGTGCTAAGCACCACCTGGCACTGAGCTGGGAGTGTCTTTGAGGCACACAGCCGTGCTGGTGGTGTGGCTCCTTGAGCAGGGATCTGTCCGCAGGGCACTGTCCTCTCCCATCTGCAGTTCTCTCTCCTGAAGGTGATGTTGACTCTCCTGTCCATCCCCAAAGTTGTTTTTGGTTTTTTTCTACATGTTTAAATCACAACCCCTCTCTAAGCCCATGTGGCAAGATTAGTCATTAGCTCAGTAATCACTTCTTAATTTTTCTATTTTCATGTTACAAACCTGTTACAATGTCTTATGAGTTCCGTTGTGTTGGGAGTAAGGGATTGTTAAATTCTACTATCCTGCTCTGCTTGAGAAACTGGAAACTGTTCAACCCATCAAAGGTATCAGACCAGTTAATCTCAGGAGCAAGATGTGTCCTCTTTCACCAGCCTTCATTGCTTACAGACATGGAGTGAAGCGTGTTTTGTATCTCCCCCACTTGTCTCCCAGAGAGTCTCAGATCTGACAGGCCTCTTAGCTGCTCTGTTTTTCCACTTGTTTTCTTTAAATTCTGCATAATCCTTGCACAGAGACATTCAGTGAGTTTTGCGAGACTGCATTTCAGAAACATCCTCTCCATTCAGTGCTTACTTCCTTCTGTTTCTGCTTGAAAAAAAAATGTTCCCCTACATGTTCTCCACCTCCAGCACTAAAGCCATGTAAAGGGGTGGCACATCTCACTCTGAATGCTGCTCACTCTTGCCCTCACTGTGGCGATGCTCAACAGTGCAGGCAACCACTGCTTTTCTGCAGTGCATTCCAGGGGAAGTTGTGCTGCTTTACACAACCAAAATCTGCCTGAAGGAGGAAAAAACCCACAACTTTGCATAAGTGCTGTTGGGAACAAACCCAGCATGGGAAATCAACTAGCTCTGTTCCATCGCTGATTTATTTTTTAAAAAAATATATATATATAATTTTTCCACAGAACTGTGTGTGATCTCCCACCTGCTAATCACAGATTTCTTATGTGGGTGGAAGGCAGATTTCAGTTTTATCAGCATTAATCTGGAGCATTGATGATCTTACCATGAGGGTTGATTTGGGTTTGGGGTTTTTTTGCCATGAATTTCAAATGTTATCTTAAATGAAAATTTCTTAGTAGATTTAGGCTAATTTTTCAATAATTTTAAGAGAATGATGGATGTATTTTGTCTTCTATTCCATTCAAATTCTATTGGCTTCACTATGACTAATCTAAATTAATGCCTTAAAAGGTGATTTTTTCTTCTTTTTTTCTTTTTCTTTCTTTCTTTCTTTTTTTTTTTTTTTCCCCCAAGATGTGAGACAGAGGTAAAGTTTTGGTCTAGAACAGCACTTGCTGCTGACCCAGTGGCTACTCAGATTTAAACACTGTGATCAAATGGAAGATGATAAGATTCCTCCATGGTCATGGAAAGCTTGGATGTTGATCAGGATTCTAGATCCATCTATAATAAGGATTATTTGTTGCACTGGCCTAAACCCCTGCCCTGACAAGTGATACAGAAGTAGAACTTAACAGCACAGGTACCCTCACCTGGTGTTAGCACCAGTTACTGCCAGCTGGGCACCTGCAAGTTACATTCAGGTGTCTGAGTCATCCTCCTTCCACCCACCTTGCTTTAGGCCCATTTCTGTGTGTCTCTCAGTATGGGCAAAAAGCAGCTCCAGAGATCTGGAGTAACGGCAGTGGATATGTGGAAGTTCAATATTAGTTTTCCTTTCCTAGGACAGAGATCACAGTGGATCAAAAGGGAAGAACTTTTCCCTTCTGTCACCATGCTTAATAGGCAGCAAGAAACCCACACACTGTGTTCTCACCTCTGGTATTGCACAGTTTCTAAAGGTTCCTAATAGTTACTGGTTTCTTCTGCCAGCAGTGGCAGATTCGAAGCTGTGGACCCAGTGATGGACTGTGGGAGCATTTCATTGACATTGAGAGAGAATAACTGCTTTCCCTAAGTTATGGAGTTGTTTTTGTCTTTTTGGTTTTTTTCCTCTTTTTTCTTTCTGATATTAACTGATGAAGAGCCAGTGGAAGGAAAAGGCAAAACTGAAGGAATATTCTGTATTCCTGCAGTTTAAAGTGCATCTGAGACAATTTTTGTGAGACTGTACAAAGCCCCATGGGCCACAGGTTGTGTGACATTAAAATGGGCATTATAATACTCAACAAGGTCAAAACACTGTGAGGAGATTGGGTGGGAAGTGCTCTAAGGCTGCACAATGGACAGCAGTAACATTTGCCTCAGAAAAATGCCATATGTTATACTCTTTGGTCTGCACTGTGAAGCTCTGGCCATGGAAAAAAAATTACAAGTGAAGATCTTTTTTCTGATTTTGACTGACTCAGGATCTGTCCTGGTATTTTTTGAATGACCTTATGTGACATCTCAGCTTGTCTGACTCTATAACCAAGGGATACTCTGAGACTGGGACTTCTGAGGCATCAGCAACACAAAAATGAAGTGGAACAAAAGAAATATAAAATAACATGCCAGGGGAAATCCCTCTCTTCTCACCTGCCTGCACAGACGTTTTTGCTACCCCTGCCACGTGTGCATGAGGAGTGAGGGCTGAGGATGCTCAGCACTGGGGCCTGATGTGGGAAGGGTGCCTAAATTTGGAGGAGCAGAAGTGATTTGGGCTGGCTGGGGCAAGGAGGGTGAGCAGACACTTCTCTGGGTGACTTGTCAAGCCTCCCATAGGAAGGGGAGGGAGAAAAAGGTTAAACACCCATCCCACTACCCTGGATATTTGTGCTGGCTAAACAATACTGTGTCCTTATGGGCTCTCCAGTAAATTATATGGAAAGTCTATTTCACTTATGAGCTGCATCAATACAAATTCAGATTTCTGGAATAAATTGGGGCAGTACTGCTAGCCTCAGGCATCTCAGCACCCAGTGATAAACTTAAAATCGCAAACCCCTCTAAATTAATTCTATCCATTTCTGATTTTAAAGTATAACCAGGCTGTATTTTCTTGGTTTTCTTTGTGTGAAAGCTAAATACTCAAAAGTTTCAATAGGGAGGTATGGGCAAAGCTGTTCTCCAGTGTCTAGAGCTGGGGCTGTGAGACCTCCCCAGAAGTTGTAAGGCTTGTGTTAAACCTGAGAGGCAGCAGGAATGTCTCTTTGATGTGACATCCAGAGGGAGGGGAAAGCGGTTGCCAGGATGACACTGAAAATAGAGCTTGTCCTGCTCCATTCCCATTGCAGGAGCAATCCTTTGGGATGGTTTCAATGGGAGAGGAACAGTGCTTACAGTGGGAATTCAGGCGCTGCTGTTGCACACTTGTGCATGGGTGGCATCACATCGGAGAGCCCAAACATGTAGGGGATGCTTTTTTTCACTTTGATCCTAAATGCAGAAGCCTGAATTTTGGATTCAGAAAGTAAATGAAAGAGAAGCTTTTGTCCTCACCCAGCACCCACTTAGATCCCATGCACCTACGTGGTCTTTGAGCAACTGAAATATCTAGGTTCAAATGTAAAAATGGATTTCAAACTCCTAATCTACAGAAATATTTGGTTAGTCATGTGCAATCACATGAAATTTAGTTACCTTAATAACATCCCATAAAGATTTTCTTCAGAATCATTTTCTTGGGCAGCCACATTACCAAGCCTTTTTACCTAGCCTTTAAGTAAAAAAAGTACTTTTCACTTAAAAAGTAAAGTATGAATTTTAGTAATTATGAATTAAAGTAAAATGAAGGATTTTTGTCTTGGCATTTTTTTGGTGTGTTTTTTTTTTTAGTGAAAAATCTTGGGGTATATTTTCCTTTTAAAAGTTATTTTCCTACTCCTTGGCTTTTAACTCAACATTTGTTGAAATTCCTTAGAAAGGGGACTGCCCTGCCTCTGAGGTGATTTACACTGAGAAGAATGTTAAAGAATTACAGATAACTGTCGGTAACATACCTGCATAACATTAAAATCAGGTTAATTGCTCACATTTCACTAGAAGTTATGGATTGCTGCAGAGCTCAGTACTTCAGCAGATACTGGTACAGCAGCAGGGGGTTATTGATAGTTAAACAGCAGTAGAAGTTGTCTGCATTCAGAAGGGACCTCTTTGAGGGAGGACAGAACATTTCTCAAAGCTTCGTATTTTCCCAAAGGGATTTTTTGAGCAGAACATGCCTGCTGTTCAAAGGAAATATTCCCTGTATGAGCAAATGAATGAAGAAGTTAGCTTTACAATAGACACCTTATTAAACTTTAAGGGGGCTGAAGTGAAGGAGTCCAGCTCCATGTGTTTTTGGAAAGCTAATAAAAACCAGAAAATTATCTGTGATGCACTGTAAGGCAGCATGTGTGCTAGAGGCTGTTGCAAAACCTGCAGAAGGAAACAGGGCAGGGGAATTGAAAGAGCATAACCAGGGAGTGATACAGCAAAAATCTAAGGTAGTGAATCTTTGCAGATTTAATTGACAAATTTAAATGCCAACTTGCATTACTGTCTCTCTTTCTCTCTCCCACTCATCTTTTCAAGTTTTAAGTGAGATTTCAAGTGGCAAATAGGGAGTCTGTCCCCTTCCATGAGCAAACCTGGGATGTGAGTACTATGTAGGTGCGTGGAGAGGATGTTGCTGCTATCGACAGCTCTTTGTGCAAGTGCTGAAGCAGCACAGGGAGAGCTCAGCTGAGCCCCTGCTCACAGCCCTGGGGTGGTGCAGCCGTTCAGTCTCTGGCCCTGGGTGAGGCAGGCAAGGGATGGCAAGAGAATCTATTTCTTGAGTCCCCTTTCCATTTGTCCCATAAACCCAGCCACCTCCAGCCTTGTGGTTGGTGCTTACTGAAAGAAAAGGAGCTTGATCTCAGCTGGAGCTGGGGGGTGGTATTTTGGTGCATCCTCTTGGCCCTCCTGTCTGCTCATGTGCGCGTGTATGTGTGTGCAGAAGGGTGACTTTCTTGGCCTGGTCTGTCAGCACCGTTGATATTCCTATAATAAAGACTGATGCTAGTTACACAAGACATGTTGACTGGTTTATTGTACAGTAATTGCTGCTCTTGCAGGACATCCACCCACACGACTGTGAGTAGAGGCTCCAGGCTTTTCTCAAAACATCGGATTTTATAAAGAGTTTTAGAATCTCATTTTTACAATATTTGTTAGTGGAGTCTAAAAGAGAGAATTTCAGATTTCCCTTTCCTGCCCCACATTCAGCCAGACTTTTTAAGGAACTGCAGAAAACAGTAAAGGAACCCATGAATACAAAATTGAACATTTCAATCAGAAAGAGGAGCCAGCTCTCCTAATAAGGCTTTATTTAACCGACGACAATGTGCTGAGAAAACTAGAGGAAATAGGTCAGCTAAAAACTCTGGTCTACAAAAGCCTGCTGTAATTTCCCCCCACTAAAATTCATGTCCTTCTGAAAGGGCTGGTTAAGGAATCATCCCCTGAAGTTCTGCAGCTAATTTGCAAGACGTGGATGAAATGGCTGGACACTCAAGACAGGTAATGTGACAGACCTAGAGTAGGATGGAGTCACACAACAGAGTTTAATGAGGAAACACTTGACCTGGCTCAGCAAATAGTGGTATCGGTACCATACCAGTTTCAGCAACCAAAAGCTAGTTAACCCTTCCTTAATGTCACTATTTCACAATTTCCATCAAGCCAGGAATTAGTCAGGGCTCCTTTCAGGAAAAGTGATGCTTTTCAAACCCAACTGTGAGTTTTTTGCCTAATGCCATCTCCTTAAGGAGATGTTGTGCCATGAACTGGAGCAGGGCACTGGAGAGGTTTAAAATGAAGTGTCTGTATGAGTTTGTTTGGATGTTGTCACTTCTCCAAACCGCTTTGGAGCAAAGATTTGTGCCAAGGAGAGTGTGGGTGAAGGAAGAGGCAATGGAGGATGGTGGGAATGCTTCATTAGCACCAGTGCAGGTCTGTGTGTTCTCAAAGGATCTTTGAATCTGTGACCTGAAGAAGGGCTTCTTACCTCTTGGTTAGATGGGGTTCTGAGCAACCTGATCTAGTTGAAGATGTCTGGGCTCATTGCAGGAGCTTGAACAAGATAACCTTTAAAGGTCCTTTCCAATCCAAATCCTCCTGTGATTAAGGGGAGTGAATACAGACATGGCTCTTTGCCTTCCAAGACCTGATCCTGGCATCTTCATGCAGAGGTGTATTAAATTTCTCAGGAGAAATCCTCTGGACCAGGTTACTTCAGGCCCTATTAATGCCTCAAAATGACAAGTTACTCTTGTACCTGATCTCAGGCACAGCTGAGTTTAAAGGTTACACTCATGATTCTCTTTCTATGAAGTCATAAAGTCGGGTTCTCAATGTACATAATCTTATATAACGTACGGATTGCATTAAAGGAAGACTTTCCTCTGAGTTCAGATACTGCTTTCCAAGTATAGAGAGCATCTGCATCATGCAAAAGTATAGCCAAGGATGAGATAGCATAGAAATTATTTGATATATGAGCCAATAAAAACTGCATCAGGCCATCCCCAAGAAATACTTGCATTATTAAAATGGAGAGAACAATCAATGGTCTGGTGAAATGAAGATGTAAACCTCCCTGATTAAAGATAATGGAAATCTCCCAGAGAAAAGAAAAATCTGAATAAATCTCCAAAGAGAGACCTTAACTGCATTGGGACAGTCTAGTTGCCAAGACCTACACTTCCTGTAATGCAGACAGGATGAAAGCCTGACACCTGCATAAAAGGTCTTCAGCTATAAAGAACAGAAAAGAAAACTTCCAAAAGTGATGCCAGACACAAAATTCTCTGTGTGCATTTCAGTGACTTTGCAAGGTAGATCTTTCTGAGCCTTGATACTCTCCTTTATCACTTTACAAGTATTTCCTTGGCATGGCATTGCTCTGACATGTCCAAAGATAGTGAGGTTTTCCACCTTTTAAGCAGAATGATCACGCTCTCAAAGGACAATCATTCCCATCTCAAAGGAGCATCTTCTTGTGGCCACTCTCAGCCAGAAAACTTGTCTGACATATAGCAAAAGGAGTGTGGAGTTCAACAAGGTGAAGTGCCAGGTCCTGCACTTGGGTCACAACAACCCCCAGCAGTGCTGCAGGCTTGGGGCAGAGTGGCTGGAGAGCTGCCTGGTGGAAAAGGATCTGGGAGTGTTGATTGACAGAGGCTGAACATGAACCAGCATGTGCCCAGGTAGTCATGAAGAACAATGGCATTTTGGCTTGTATCAGAAACATTGTGGCCAGCAGGACCAGGGCAATGATTCTCCTCCTGTACTCAGCACTGGTGAGGCCACATCTCAAATCCTGTGTTCAGTTTTGGGCCCCTTGCAACAAGAAAGACATTGAGGTGCTGGAGTGTGTCCAGAGAAGGGCAACAGAGCTGGGGAAGGTTCTGGAGCACAAGTCTGGTGAGCAGCAGCTGAGGGAGCTGGGGGTGTTTAGCCTGGAGAAAATGAACCTGAGGGGACACCTTGTCACTCCCTACAACCACCTGACAGGAGGTTGTAGCCAGGTCAGGTTAGTCTCTTCTCCCAGGTAATAAGCAATTAAACATGAAGAAACAGTCTGAAATTCCACCACAGGAGGTGTAGATTGGATATTAGAAAAAATTTCTTCACTCAAATGGTTGTCAAACATGAAACAGGCTTCCCCATTTAACAGTGGAGCCGTCATTCCTAGAGGTGTCTAAAAGATGTGTAGATGTGGCACTTGGGGACATGGACTAGTGGTGGACTTGGCAGTGCTGAGTTAATGGTTGGACTCGATCTTAAAGCCATTTTCCAACCTAGATGATTTGTATGATTCTATGATTCTAAGTGTGAAGGATCTTGGGATCCACAGGTCCTAAGGAAGCCAGTGAGACTGAATGGAGCACCGTGTCTGACTTGGTTCGCAGCTGAGAATCTTGGTTGTGGTCTCCATCATGCCCAGTGGTCATGTCCTGAAGGGCTGTGTCCCTGGGACTGCAGAATAGGCACCATCTGAGACACAGAGATCTCTGTAAGGTACCACCAAAACAAAAAGCTTAGCAATTGGAGAGTTCTAAAAAGACAGACTAACAAACAATCTGTTTCAAAAGTGAACTTGGCCCCAGTCACTCCACACTATGGGTCTCCAGGCTCAAGGATCTTCTATTCATTTATTTCAGTTAATTCTCTTCAGTACACCATGGACTAAAGTGTGCAGCAGCAGCAACAGATGCTTAGATACCATGGTGATGGGTGCTATAGAAAACCTTGCATAGCTATGGAAACCACAGTTGCATTTATCCATCAGAAATGAGTATCTGGCAGCCCATGTCTATCCTTCATGTTCTGGAAGATCATGAAAAATACTTGTACATGGCATTATATTTCACAGCTTTCTTTTTACTTGGCAGCGCACACTTATCTCTATTTGATAATAATAATGGTACATGTATTTTTAGACTAACATTATGTGATGGTAATTCTACTGTTATCTAATGTAATGCAAGCTGAGAAAAAAAGCCTTTAGAGAGAAGAATTGAGGTAATAAAATCAGATTTAACCTGGTATCAGATAGACAGGATTTATCTCAGAGTTTAAATAAACAGTTTTTACATTAAAAAAAAACAAGTAAAGAAAACAGCAGAAAGCACATGTCTGGATCATTCAGTCTTCAGTTTTCATGTTCAAAGAGTCTTCCTAATCATCTGATTTTGCTAAGCAGAGTGTAAGAACAGAACATGTGCTGTATCTGTCACTTCTTTATAACCCAGAGGAATGAGAACAAGACTAAGAGAAGGCATTTCAGAGCCTCCCTCATGGGTCTGACAATGGCTGTATCATCAGGGACAAGTGTCATTCCTTCTCTGTTCTCCTTTTTCATCTCCAAAATTAAGGCAATAATACAAAGCTGCAGATATCTGTATTAGAAAGGGGGAAAAAATGTCAAATGGAGGTGACAGAGTTGCTTTTCCCCAGCAGTAATTGGCTGCATTCTAAGCTATGGGTAAAAGTGAAATAAGCTGCAATAGCATCATAGTACCTTTTGCTTTTCCCTGTCCTATTTTTACCCAGCAAGGAGCTCAGCCTGCTTTCCCAGGCAGCCACCATGCCTGAGCTGGCAGCAGCATATTTCTGACTTGGTCATTCATGCTGGGCAAATGTGCTCCAAAAACACTCAAGTCCACAAGCCAGACAAGAGCCTGACAGATCATGAGTAAGATCCTGGCTCTGAGTGAAATCTGTGGCAAACTTTCTGTAGGTGTAGGGATGTTCCTTACTGCCCTGCAGTCTTTCTGGGTTAGCATGGGCTCAGCAGGAAATACTTCTCCATCTCCTGTCACTGCACTATCAGCTCTCCTAGGAAGCAGAGGCATAGAAAGTGGGGACCTTGGACACTGCAGAGAAACTTGCACAATTGGCTCTTTGTACACATGCTCCAGGCACTTGCTAACCTTTATTAACACCACGTTCCTCTGGTGTCCCCTACAGTTGTGGGTTTTTTTCAAATTCAAATCTTCTTGCCTCCTCCCCAAAGATTATTGATCTCTAACTTTATTTAGAAGGCAGTTTCAACACTCCTTTCTACAAATTATTGACACCCCCCTTCTCTCCCAAAATGGCAATGCCTCTTCAGTTAACTAGGCACACTCTGATGGACTAGGCTGGACAAGCAGCAAATCACTGATGTGGCAAGGAGTAAAGTTTCTCTTTTCCTCATCTCATCTGCTTCTGAGGAATCAGCAAATCCCAGCATGAAGCTTTTCTGTATTTAAACTTCATTATCAACATGAAAATGGACAGCACCTCCTGCTACAAACATACGAGAAAGATTTATAGGTACAGCTTGTTACTGGCCCTTGACTGAGACCAAATACAGCAATTGGGGGTTTGTGGCCACTGGATCTCAACCCACAGTTTCACAGGGTGCTGTGAACAATGTGAATGGCAGAAAAGGAGCCAGAATTTGAATTAGCTGTATTTTCCTCTAAAAGTTATCATAGGCCAGATCAGTTCCTGAGGGTAAGGAGTAATATATTCCTTTTGATAAACGCCATCTGAGGTTACTGCTACCAAATCCTGGCCCTAATTATGATTTAACTCAGATGTAGAAAGAAAACTAAGATAAAATTGTACAGCTACCTATCCATCTCTGCTGGGGAAAATCCTCAGTCATAGTCTCAAGCAGTGGAGATCATGTGTCTTTCACAGCTTGAAATCCTGGCAAAAAGGAACTTGAGGAATTTCAGCTATTCCACATGACACCAGGCTTGCCTTGCTACTTCCTTCTGAGTAAGCTGCCCCTCTCCAAAGGAAAATCTGAAGCAGCGTGGCAATTGTGCAGAGGTGAATTTTTGCATCAGAGAGCTGATCCCTATTTAGGGGGCAATGCCAGTTTTTCCAGCCATTGCCCCCACCCAGCTGGACAGTGTGCATCCTGCAGCAGGGAGAGAATTACTTTGCATGATTGTTTTCCCTGGGAGAACAACATGACCAGGATACGAGCTACTCTTTCCTACTCTCCACAGATATATCTGCCTCCACAAAAGTGGCCATTCTGGTCCAAGTCCAAGAGGTTTGGCCTGCAACATAAACAGAAAATGTCTCACAGCTTGAAGCACTTCACTTGGCTGCTCCCCCCTACCCCCCTCCCAGCCCCACCAGAGACTTGACAGGGATTGAGTGCAGCCAGAGGTGAGGGAGGTCCCTGGTGTGATGCCAGTGGCCAATTTCTCCTGAAAAGTTCAAAAATTCACCTGCCTTGATTTGCTGGTACAAAGTAGCAGGAGAGGAAGGAATTGGCAGGGAGGGGCAAGGAAAAGCAAGTCAGGCATGGGCCCAATGACCAGATGACAGGGAAGAGTCAGGGTAAAGAGGCAGGGAAGTAATCTGTCAGAAACCAGGGAGGAGCAAGGCACAGCATCACCCTCTGCTTCTGTGACAGGCATCCCCCACAAAAGGACTGGAGACAACCCTCTCTGGAATTATTTCCCCCAGAAAATGTATCCTTAAGCAATTTAAACGAGAAGTGTTTACAGTAAAGTTCCTCTTATGCCAGAAATGTCCATTCAGGAAACTACCCACTGCCTGGACCCTCTGCCCGGCAGGGTTCGGCGCTTGCTGTGGGCCACAGCCAAGATTTTTTGCAGGCTTGTGTCTGTCTGCACACTATGTTGCCAGGTGCTGTCTCAAAGCCACTGAACCCAGACAAATCCACACTTGTTCCTTGCTCCTCAACATTTCCTCCACGGGGCCAGTGGAGGTGGAGGCAAAAGGTCTTGGTGTAGCAGCCCCACATGGAGCCCCTGTTTTGGGGCAGGGTAACGTACACAGTCCTGCTCCCTTTGATCCTGTCACTGGCAAACTAGTCCCAGAGACAAAGAAATAGCTCAACTATTTGACAAACGTGAGCTGAGTTTGCAAAAGATGCTATTTCTAGGCCTCTGAGAACAATGTGCAGATCTCAGGTATAAGTAACGCCTTGGACCTGTCCTTCTCCTTGGGGAATTTGGTGGCCCTCTGAGGGAGGATGCCTTGGCACACCCTGCACCCACTGGCTGGTGCCTGGCAAGCAGGCCCAATTCTGCTGGCATGGGATGACTTCATCTCTAGAGAGCTTCACCTTTCCCTCAGCACTGAGCATCGTGCTGTCTTCCCTCTTACCAGTTTTCAAAAGAAAGAAGTGGAACACATAGGCTGGAAACAACTTTCCCCCTTTTTCCTGAAGGTTTTCTTCATCTTTATGGAAAGACTTTCTATTGCCAGTCCCAAATTCAAGGTGAATGCATACATATATTTTGCCAAGGTGCAAACTAGAGTACCAAGAGCTGTTGGGGTTTTATGGAGCTCTTTACCCAGCACTGCATCATTTGTCTTACATGTTTCTGTTTCCAGGTCTGAGCAGCTCCCTGTGTGTAGGAAGGGGCCTGGGTGAATATAATGCAGCATAAAAGTGAGCTCTTGAGAAAGAATGAGATACTTGACCCCACTGGAGGACTCTTTCAAGGATCCTGATGCATCTTCTGCCCCTTCCCTCCCCTTCCCCCCTCCAAAGACCCAGAAGCATTTTTCAGCCTTCTGTTTTTCAAATGGAAGACAGATGTCCAAAAACATGTGTTCAGGTGTAACGTGAGTGAAGCTTCATATGGAGATACTTTCAGTGGACATTTAAGAACTTCTGGTGTCCCTTCACAGCCAGAGGAGGCTCCTCTGGAAGGTGAAGGGAAACATGACCCGTCCTGGGTGCCCTGGGGCTCAGAGGCACTTTTCCCAGATCACCCAGGGCATGCAGGACTGAATGTGCAGCGATTCAGTGATTCTCATCAGCACAGGGCAGAAAGCATCTTTAAATCTTTCTTCCCACTAGTTCCTCTGTTACACTTGAGCCAAATGAATTCCTGTATGATCCAATAGTTCAAACTATTTTGAAAACACCTTTCTCACTACTTTTAATGATGCTCCTTTAGTCACAGGAGGTTCTTTGTGTTTCAAGAAATGTCATCTGCTTTTGTCCTGCTACATTCACCTGTGGTTACCCAGAATACCAAATTAAGGGATTTTGTTCCCTTTATTCAGTAATAGGAACAAAAAGCTCATGATTAGGATTAGACTGTAGCAGTAACTAGGCCTTGCTTTTCTCTGTATTTTGGAACTTCTGGGTTGCCTAAGCCCCTTTTCCAAAAGTGGTATCAACCTATGGGAGCAATCCCAAGGAAAATTGCTTAATTCATCAAGACATGAGGTCTTGATGAAGACACTTGTCTCCAAAGGTGCACACAGTCCTGCCAAGGTCAGTGGCATTCCTCAGATGTGTGAAATGAAGAGCCAACTTCAGTCCCTCACTGAACCACCATTGGGGCAGAACTGCCACTATCGTCCTACCCATCAGAGTGAACGTTGCCTGATCATCTCAAGTAATGAATATCTGAAACAGGCTTTCAGTCTGCTGAAAGAAAGGGAAAAATTTAGCATTAAAAACATTCCCTCTTTCAGGAAGGTCAAATACACAAAAAAAAGGACATTTCTGAAGGAATGTCTGATGACCCCCAGAGCTTCTCACAGGCAATTTTCCTGACCCTGCACTGTTTGGAGTTTTAATTGCCTCTTTGGGGAGGTGCTAGAAGCTGCCTGAGAGTGCAGGCACAAGTCAGCCATTTGGCACACGTGACTCCTTCAAATATGGGAGCAATTAGCAAAAAAGTGATATGGTGAATGGTATCGTAAGCACTGGATTCTGGACAGCGTTCAGACAAGAAATCTAAACCAGAAGAGAGTGGAGCAGACGGGAATCCAAACAAGCTTTCACAGAAATAAAATGTATCAGCTACACTTAGATAATGAGAGTCTGACATTAGGAATTGAATTCAAAGTCACCGTCACATTCCTCAGACTTGCTGACTGAATGGGTTGCAGCAGAGAATGCAAGTTCCTAAAAGCAACTTGTGACAAAAAAAAAAAAAAAAGGAAAAATCCAAAATGTTTAGTAGAAATAGCTTTAAAGACTTCTGGAAGAATTAAGTGAGCCCAGATTGGACAATGAGAACTGGTTCATAGGGGAGGGCATAAAAATCTGTATTCTAGGCATTAGTTATTTGTAAATGTTTACCCATAGGATCTAATTTCCTAGATAATGTTTTGTTATATTGTGCATACAGCATTCTTCTTAGTAACCTGCAGGATGCCACGAAACATTAACAGTAGGCTTAAGACATCAACCAGTGAGCAGTTTCTGTCTTAGGGACAGCAAGTCCCTAAGTCATTAAGTCCTTCCCATTTCTAACAACTGCAAGCAGCTTTTGTCCTAAACCACGTCTCCCCAGTCCAGCTATGTTTGCTTTAATAACTGGAAATGAATTAATTGTAACCAGAATGGCACTGTCTCCTGCGATTGTCACACTTCAAATAGTTTGTGCTCTGTCAGTGAGGTCCCCACTCTCTCCAACACCTGAATGTGGTGTCCAGCCAGGCCCATTCTCTCTGGGGGGCAGTTGTTGTGCCCCACTGAGGGCTGGGCTGACTCTGCTGGGGCAGGAGAGAGTACAACAAATGAGAAAGGAAAGAAAAAGGAAGGGAAATTGGGAAAATACAGAGAAGGGAGGAGGACTGATAAAACAACGTAGAAGGTGAGCAAAGTAGCTAGAAAAGCAAGAAGATGCACAAGTAGCTGGTTGATGAATTAGCAAGAAATAATTAGTGAGCAAATCCAGAGGGCAATGAAATTAAATAGTTAGTTGAGCAATGGAGCAAACAGCAAATTAATTAAATGTATGTGGATCTACCAGGTGCTCTGATTATTTATTGCAAAACATGGTTACTGAAACTATTCGTTCTCTGATATTTCAATTATTCATGGTATCTCTGGCCATGGGGATTACAGCCTGTTTAAATGCAAGGTCCAACCATGTACATCTAAAAATCATTTATCTTGATAGTGCAAGTATGATGAGCAGGGCAGTGCTGGAAAGTAGTAGGGACACAGCTGTTCTGAATAAAACGCCTAAAAAGAAGTTGCTGTAATAAGATAATACATAATGTGTTGCTTTATTTTTACTTTCTTTTTAAATTTTGTTTGAATAGTCAGTCTGAATTGTTACGGGTGAAAGTAGAAGTTGGAAATGTTTGGCTCTTATTGCCCTGACAATGGAAGCTCTACTGTGTCTGGAGCAGGTAATTTGAATAGATAAAAATGCTTATTTTTGGTTAACTTGAAACTGCTGGAGGAAGTCAGGATTTCTGAAAATGAATGATTAATAAACTCCAATAACGTATAATGATTAAAAAAAAAATCATCTCCTGCCTTCCTGTAGATTAAAATCTTGATAAACTCACTGTACCGTCTCTACTGTCTGAAATGATTTTGGGTTACTTTGTAACGCTGCTTCTCAAGTATGGCCATGTCCTCCTGCAGTCTGATCTGCTGGTATTGCCTGCCTTTTTTTTTTTTTTTTTTTCTCCCCCAGTGGGGGTTTCCTATTTATTTTGGGAACTTTTGTTCTGTAAATATTTTTCAATTTCCTCTCTCTTAAGTATATTTTGATCTCAGGTGTGATTGCATTAAATTGAAGTAATTCCTTTCCTCTCATTAAGTGTTCTTGATGAACACAATCGGCCCATGTGATCATTCTTGGGAATAATTATATATGTTATGACAATTTTACTTGCATGAATACCTAGAACACACACTATGAATACTTTGAGGACTCAGCCAGGAGCTCCTCACTGCATTTAACAGTGGTTTTCTGAGCTGGGAGGTCATGGGTAGCAGTTGTCTGTATTTGGAAAGTAATAGAAAATGTAGCATTGCATGTATCATTCATTTATTCTCATCACCTGCACATAAATGTTTCCCTCACCTAATACTTCACAGCTCTACAGGACCCATTTATTGTCTTAAATGTGAGAGCTACAGGAAAATAAAGACTTAAATAAACCACAGGTGTGAAAAATTCTAACTGACAACTTCAAACTAAACGCCATGAAGCATAAAAAGACACTTGTCAGAGCTGGAAGGAGCAGTTTGACTAAATCATTGCTTCAGCCCAGACATGTTGGGCCTAATTCTCCTCTCCCACCAGATGAGTCACATAAAGCGTGGGCAATTGCACTGCTCCAAGACTAATGTGGTGACACTTGGACTCTGGAGCTCTAATTATGCCTGTCTGACACCACAGGGCTGAAATGTGCAGCTGAACAGATTTATGATGCTAAGCTTGGCAGAGGTGAGTGACTGCTCCTACTCATGGTCTGGGATCACCAAACTAAAGCGGAGAGAATTTTAGTAGCCAACATTGCCCCGCTGTTGAGAGCAACAAAACCCACCTGAACTGCTGCTGGGACAGACAAGAAGAGATGGATCTCTCTTTAGCAGTGTTTTTCTTGCTGCCAGTTGCCAGGGAGGAGCCAGTGTGGCATGTATGTGAAGTACCGCAGTTGACAGCTCTGATGTCATCAAACTTTATGGCCCCAGCCTCTGCTCTCTGCCACTCTGGCATGTGTCCCCACCTAGAATCCCCTCCTGGCACGAGTTTCTCACCACATGCAGCAGGACAAGGTAACTTGCAGAGCAAGCACCTCCTGCCTGCAGCCACCTCTCCTATTTTGGCTCTTAGGGAAGAGAAGGTATGGCAGCTGCATCAGGCTTGCCAGACATGGTGCCTTCAGTGAGTAGGCTGGAAAGCTGAATCCTCCTTAGAGAGAACTTTTAAAGACCATGCCAAAGGAGGGTGCCCAGTGCTCCAGTCCTTTCCAGCCTCAGCACAGCAGGGCCAGCTGCTGCTGCTATGATGCTGCATTGCTGCCTACATGAGCAGCATGCCCAGGAAATGTAGTAGAAGAGAGAACTTTTACAGTGTGAAAGGCACCAGTATAATATTGGTAGCTTATCTGAAAAACACCAGCACGAATAGTTTGCGTTACATTACTTTGAGTACTACTGAGAAAAGTATTTGCCATTTTTCTATGTTAGTGAAAGCCACATGATCCACTTTATTCTTATGTTCATATTATTGCAGTTACGAGAGACAATTTGCAAATGCCTGGCTGTTTCATAAAAGCCAAAGTACTTAGATTCACAGCAGGTACTAATTTTGTGTGCATCTGCTGAGCTGTGCATGGCACCAACCTGGTTTTAATTACACCTGCATGTCAGGCTCAAAATGCATCTGTGAACAGGAAAGATGAAAGGTAGGCAGAACAGGATGTCATGTATTTCCCATCACCTTTCACTGGCTGGCTGCCCACAGAAGTAGGAGGAAATTCCCTTCTTCCATAGTAAAAATGTAAAGATTTACTAAGCTTTACACTGCCAACAACAAGGTGTAATCACCACTTCTTAAGGGAAAATGCATGTGTTAACAGGGGTGAGCAGAGGGGCTCCAAGTAGCTTTCCACACTTTCCCTGCCACTGATCTGTAAAGGGCCACACGTAGCCCTTGCTTTGTCATATTTTATTTGCATTGAAATGTGTAAGTTAGTTGACTTAACATCCCAACTTCATTGTATAATAAAATATGTGAAAGCAGGAGTGACCAGGGCTTTTCTATGTCTGGAATAATAAAGGACAAGTTAAACACTACTCTCTTTTATTATTTCACCCAAGTATAGAAAAAAATGTTTATATACATTTTTTATAAATTAAGAAATTCAAACTACAGCTAGGGATGTCCATGACACTTGAAACACTGGACAGAATGATTCAAAAGCTTCTAGGCTGTCAGAAGAAATGTTTTTCCTGAAGCAATTCCCTCTGAATGAAAAGTACTAAGCCATTTGTGATTGCACCTCCAAACCATTCCTTTAATTTATTCCTGACATTTGAAATAGTTTCTTTCTCTAATTGCATTAAAAATGGTGCACTGTAAAGACTGGTGTGTGCCAAGAATGTGTATATGTAGTCTGTGCATAAAGCACAGGAACAGGGGAAGAACAATTGCTTTTGTTATTCTGGAATCCAGTCAGACTTTGAATGCTACCTCAACCACTTTGCTTCAAAAAACCAGCACTTAAAATCAGTAATGGTAACACAAATTTAAAAGATAAAAAAGTCAGTCACTAGCCCCTTCTATTTTAGCAGAAGTGCAAGCTGTTGAAACATTTTGATCCTATGGCTTATTCCTACAATATTTCTTGACTCCTTGGGGTCTCTCAATAGAACCTACATCAGTTAAACCAGTGATAAAAAACACCCATGAGATCAGTCTGTCTGGCAGCCTAAGGGTTGTTTTTGTGTGCCCCTGGATTTGGTATCCTGGTCTGTGCTCTACGTTGTCCAGGTTGATGCAGGAGAGCATCCCTGTTTGCAGGGTGGTCACCCCTCTGCAGGAGCGAGGAATTCCCTGGTGCCTGTCAGTTAGGGGAGGAAAAGGGATCAGGGCCAATGCATCTCACTGCTTAATATTTACGTTCGAGTTTTAATGAGTTTAGTCAGAGGCCTTGGAGACCCTAGACCTGAATTCCTGCTTTCCTCAGTCAGGCACTGATCCAGTAGAAGCTGTGGTTGTAACTGCCCTGGCACCATCTTTGCTCTCCTGGAGTGTGATATGAAAAAAACAAACCAAACCAAACCAAACCTCTTTTTTTAGCAGAGGGAAGGGCCTTTCAGTATATTTCAACCTTGAAGTGAAAGAAAGCAAAATAAACCTGAAATGAGACTGAGATTCAAAGACTCCTGAATGGCTCTGCCCCGGAGGTTTGCCTCCTTTGTAGCTCTGTGATCCAAATATTCCCTGGATTTTTTGCATGCCTTTTCAATTTATGCCACCAGCTGTAATTTCAGTTTCACAGCAACCAGAGAAACCTCACCCCTTTCAGCAGTGCCCTGCCAAGTTCTACTCTTTATGAGCCCTAAAGTTTACAGAGGTGGTACCTTTGCCTCTCTCCATTATTGCTGTGCAGATGCATTTGCTTCCGAAGGCTAAAAACTCATTGCTGTTTATAAGTTGTATCCTATTTACTTATTTCATCTGTCAGTGGATGTAAGTCTTACATAATATAACGCCTTTTTTTTTCTCCTTTTAGTGAAACCATGGTTTTAAATACAGCGCTTTCTTTGTAACCTGAATACACTTTTTGTGCACTTTTGTTCAGGCTGCAGGAATCCAGACAAACAAGTGTTAATTCCCCATGATGTTTTCCAGCTGACAGGCCTAATTGATTTGATTTCCACTGTTTTCACAAGTGACCCCCCTTAACCCGTCATCACCATTCTTTTGATACCTGAGCTTTACTTTCTACTCTCACATTCCACTTCAAGAACTAATAAAGAGCTTATTAGGAAGGAAGAAATTCATTATTTGTTTTCTAAACTACCCACCATCCTCAGCAGATTCAGCAGGTTATAGTCCTGTATTATTAATCAATACAAAACATTTGCTTCTATTAGATTACCAGCATCTTTTATCATCAGGCTGAGGTTAGGAACCTGTTTCTTTGTGTTCTGCTACCCACGCTCCAGCTAGACTAGACAGAGATAAAAGACAGCTGAGTAATATTTTCCTGAGATCCCTGATGATGCACACAGATGGCCTGTAACAAATGAAATATGCAAGGTGACGGCTGGAGTTCTCCTCACTCCAAGTTCAACTTTTATGGCTTAGAGAGTATTTCAGTCCTTACACTGCAGCTTCACGGTAGAGAGAGATTTATTTTCTTATCTGTAACAGGGTTTGTGAATCTTTGCCTCCCATGGCCATTAAGGGTTGCATTTGAAGTAGCCTAGTACTCTGTACTTCTTCCCTCACTAAAAGCAGCTGGGGAAAAAAATGTATTAAAAAGAGCAAGTCGGCCATGTGGAGCTTGAGAAATCATAAGGGAAGCACTAGAGAAGTTTGTTATCTGCATGGAATGAAATACAAGGCTGAAGAATCCCATTAAGGGATGTAGCATATGTAAAAACAAGCAAACAAACAATATCAAACACATATTAAGTCAAGTGAAAGATTACATGTTGGTAGCACAGGAAAAAAAAAGCCCTATGAAATAAAGTAAACACAGATCTGTTTACAGTGCCTGAAAGAAACAAGTACATTTGTTCTGGCCTATTACTGTGTCTTCTCTGAGACAGCCTTATCAGATCACAGTCCAGCTGGTGACTGTGTCCATCAAATTCACTTTTGCTAATGTACTAAATAATCTGAACCATAATGCCTGACTGTGGATCATAGTCTAGTGAGCAGGAATTCATCCAGTTTGAAATGAACATAGTTTTAAACACGTAGCTCCTAGTCTTCCTAACCCCTGGTGGGGTTTGCTTCATGGCAAATCATCTTAAAATGATCCAAATACCTTCTGCAAGAATGTAAAGTCAAAAAGTGACTTAGTTCTGTTGAACTGCAGAACACTACTGATAAATCAGGGAGCAGCTCAACGTCGTCCCAGTGTTCATGTCCTCAGGTACAAAACCAGAAATATATGGAAAAACCCCCTAAAAAATCAAAACCCAAACCAAGCTGCTGCCTGGGAACTGTGACTCCCATCTGAAAAATATTTTATATATGTTAGTCTCCTGAAGAAGGGGTGGCCATAGACATCATGTGCTCATGCAGAAAAGTGCTCTGCTATGGACATGGCCCACTCCTGAGAAACACAGAACACCTCCAGATCCAGGGATAGAGGAAGGCAGTGGACAGCTCCAGACAAAAGAGGTGTAAGGTAGCCAGGGAATATGGGACTGAGGACCCCCCAGCCCTGAGCCAAAATCAGTCCTGTACCAAGCCCTGCTGGTTACAGTGCCAGTAAGAACAAAGAACTGCTACCCCATTAGGAGCAGTGGGATGAGGGAGTGATGGCAATACAGCCCGTTGAGAAGATATTGTGTTAACACAGATGTTGAACAGAGTAGATTTGGTGGCTTTGATTGGCTGTGGAACGGCACATGACCCATCATGCATGTCATGCCTTTAGATGGGAAGGAATCCCACTTAAAGTTTCCAGATTTGTCTTTCCAGGCCTGTACTAACGTATTTACATAGGTGTGTATCAATTTTGCAGCTTCAACCCATTACAGAGTGACAGTTTTTCAATAAATCAATATACTATGTATGCATATAAAATGGGCTGTATTTCTATATATAAACCTAAGCCATTTCCTGTCTATATGGAAAGTATGGGTATTGTCTGCTGTGTGAAAAAAAAAAAAGAAGAAAAAGGATATGCTCCACTTTTTCCATTTATTGTCCAGAACATACCCTCATATCAAATGGTTTCTGATTGAAAACAGCCTCTTAATGCATCACAAGTAAAAATAACCCATTATTGTGTAATATATGATATACCCTTTCCTCTTTAAGGCAAAGTAGTGCTTGCAAATATGTCTAGACAGTGATGGAAAAGCACAAATTGGCCTCTAACTGTTGCCACCCACTTATCAGACAAACCTGGAAAAAAATTTAAGATCTTACAGTCTCACTCTTTGCACAACACCCATAAGGCGGAGTGTCTCTCTGAGGTGCAAAGGCTTCACTGCTCACTGCAAAGCAGAAGTATCAGAAACTTTGTTAACAAGGGCATGACTAACATGCCTTCATGGCCTGATGAGAATTGCCAAGTGACTGAAGTAGGCCAGTGTTTCCTGCAAGCAGTGGTATGTCCAATGTGTGGACAGTGTTAAAAAGTCCTCTTTCCATGCTGTAGATGAGTTAGTCACCTGCTAGCGCTGCAGACATGATCAGAATTCAGAATCTATCTGCCACACTTTGGAAGAATGCTTTTAAATCCTGGCTTAATCCTCCTACCCTGCACCTGACCATTTTTTAAAATACAGTTTTTTAACTCTCTGAGTTTGTGTCTGGTAATAAAGTTGTCTTTGACAAAGTTCTCTTTGTAAGATCATTTTCCTCCTCTGGCACACCTCCCTGCTTCCTTGTCGTGGCAGGAAATCAACATCGTTTGTACTTGTACTGAGGAGTCTCAGGATGCACTGTACATCTTGAGTAACAGTGTTTGGGGTTTGCTATTCTTCTATTCTCCTCACCTTTAGACAGCAATAATGGCAGGTAAAAATGGTAATGAAAGAAAGAATTGCAGAAGGATAAGAGAAATCAGTTGTTCAAGAGTTTTCATCCGATGCCATTTGTTTCCCACTTGCAAAATACTTTGTAGCCATTACTCAGAAAATTATATTACCTGTGATGAAAAAAGGAACAGTGAATCAACAAAGCAGCAGGTGATTTTTGTATAAAGGGTGTGCTGGATGACGTTTATACAGTTTGCAAGCTCTTGCATGTTGTTTGTATGTATGGGGTGTTGGTGTGCAGGAAAAGTGATTGACTCTGGTCCCAGAGAAGTTACAGAAGCCTTGTCACGTTTTCATATCTGAAAACACAGTGGTGGTGAAAGCCAGGCATGGATTGGGATGCACAAGACCTGTGAAGTAGTGGGGTACTGGAATAACACACTACCACCTGCTTTAGACCCGTTGCTTTAGTGTTTTGGTTTCTTTATCTCTGCAGTTGTAGAATCCCAGAAGTTAAGGAGATGATGCGTAAGTAAACACTGATGGAGAAGACAAGATTGGTAGGTGGTTTGTTTGGGTGAAAGAAGAACTGAATAGCTTTGCAGTCACCTGTATTCTATGAGTCAGCACTGATGGAAAGTCTCTCCTATACACACATATGTGCACACTTTCGCCCCCTTATATATGCATATATATGCACAGTTGAGGTGTAACCTAGACAGTACCTTTTTTCCTTTTGTTTTGGAAAGCCAGTATAAGGTTCCTTCTAATGAAGGAAACAAGGAAAATGGCACATACAGAACTGTCATCTTCCCCCATACAAGCAAAATGCTGGTGGACTTTGCAAACATCACAGCAGTTTTGACACAGAGGCCCAGGTAAATTGAGCCAAGCTCCTCACTAAGCACCAGAAAGGGTCTCATGTTTGAGCTCCAAATCCACCTATTTGTGTAAATTATGTTGCAGCTGCAGCTCTGCTGCTGGGAGAGGCAGAAAGTCAACCCAGGCAGTAATCTGCAAGACAAACATCAGGAGGAGGCACTTTCCAGTTGAGTTTGGAAGTTACACGCTTTCTGCCAATGTGCTTTGGATTTGCTCTGCTATTTTTAAAACTGTAAGAAATGTCCAAGCCTCTGCCCAGCTCTCCCCTTCTGTTTGGTGCACTTATCGTGGTTGGCATCCTGTCTGAGGCAGGAGATCAGTCAGGAAGTTAACCAGGGGTCCAGATGCTGCTCTTGGAAATGCTTTTGCCAGAGCCAGGCTTCCACGCGCTTCAGCTGCCAAATTCCCTCCACACAAATGTCCACGGTTTTTGGCTCTCGCACTGGGGTAGTTAGAGGAAAAAGCCTGAAGAAGAATGTTTTCTATTCTACAATTAACGGGGAGGAGCAGTGCCAGGGAAGTAATATTGCTGACATACGTTGGCATGCTTTGCACTACAAGTTACTGTTTTCCAGGCAGAGAGAGTTCTTGTTTGTCGATGAAGGTTTGCACACGTGGTGGGACAGGCAGTACACTCAGCAAGCTCTGCCCCGAGGAAGGGAATTTGGTTAGGCTGCTTTCCAGTCACAGGTGGCACTGAGATATAGATGCCTACACACATTTATGTGTTAGATAAATATTGCAATCCCTATCCCCCCACACCTTCCTAGTAGAGACACTAATCTTTCAATAACTGCTTACACTGTAGACTATGGTTTCTATGAAGCTATCAATTTATTTTCCCTCAGGCTCCTGAAATCCCAATCCCATAGAAAGCTAAGACTATATTTCAGGCTCTCTGACAGAAAGCTTCACCTGCTAGGAACGCCTATTTCCTAAATGAGGCTTTGGTTAAGCATAAATCTGGCTGTGATGCTCTCACCGACATCTCTGCTGTGGATGGTAACACACCTGAATTTTGCTGAATGTCTGACTCTGCAGGTACTGAAAGGGCTTTTTCTTCAGCCTCTTGAAGGCTCAGGCTGCTTTTGGTGAGCATATGCTACACTACCTACTCATAGTAAGGAAAGAAAGATCAACAATGAAAAGCCAAACCTGAACAAGTGTACATGGTGATTTCAAGTCCTGTTTAATCATCATGTGTCCAATAATTTTTCCCCTTATTTGATATCCCTGATATGAAGGTATCTGAGACTGCAGGATCTAAGAACACCATTAGGAAGGGGCATCACTTTTTTGGACCAAACCCAAGGGCCAGAAGAGAGCATACATGTACACATCTCTGTTGGGACAAGAAAGTGGGAGTTTTCAAATCCACAGTCACAGTAGCACTTTCCAGGACATTAATGCTTTTAACACTCATTCTGAAGCCTAGAGGTTTCTTCCTTCCAAATTTTAAATTATTCACTGAAATTTCTATTGCAACCTTGACCATGAGACCATAAAATGTGATGTGGGTAGTAGACCCTTACAGACCCATTTGTTGCCTGAGGCCTGATTTTGTTTCACGGGTCTCTCTCAGATCCCTCTGGAGTGTCTAGTTAGTTCTGAACTACCCTAGGGCTGCATTTCAAATTACAGCTCAGGAATACCCAAATAAGTAAAAAAAGAAAAAGGCTATTCAATCTAACATGGAGCCTTTCCCCATGGAAGTGATAATAGCAAACATGACAATTGCAATCACAAAAGGAATTGCTTCAAAAAGTTTTGAGGAACTAAAAATGTAGCAGAAAGCAGAAGGAGGTAGGATTTAGGATGAAAGCTGGAATTCAACCTTAAGTATAACAGTAAGTATCTACACTTACTGTCATAAAGATCTTCTCATCAGAAGTATGTGCTAAAAGTCCTAGTGCACACAGCAAATGCTGCACTATTTTACTGGCCTACTTAGGGCCCATTTCAGATGGACCCATCGGTAAGACATGGTGGCAGGACTCACTTATTGCTCATATCTCTGTATGAGGAGGCAGCACTTCTCACAAATGACAGTAAAGGCCAGGGCTTTTCATCCAAGATTTTATCTTTTGTTTAGTGGCATTTTGGCTTCAGTTTCACTAGCCTGTTGAAAAAGACATTTGAGCATTTTTATTGATTCAGAAATCTGGGCATTAAGGCTCATCTTTATAGTTCACTTAAAAGTAAATGTTTTAAAATGTGAAACTCCTCATACAGCTTTTAAACTTTATGGGCTGAACACTGAGTGCTGTAAAATGATTTTTTTTCAGTAATGGAAGTTCTCTATTATAGAAAATGGTAACCATTAATTCCCCTTGCTAAGAGCAAATGAACAAAATCAGGCCTGCTCTACAAGAAAGGAGGATTTGGTCACGATAAGAACAGTATAAATTTTTCATATCCTGTTTTCACAAGATCCACTCATTCCTAACTTGTGAGTTTTATTACATGGTTATATATTAACAGAGGAATCACTTTGCTTGTTTTAAATGCAGTTGGAATGAAAAGTGATATGGGCAGAAACAGGAATAAATAAGGGACAACTTGGAAAGCAGTTTTTCCGCTCCTTCCCTGTAGTGCTTGCGTACTACCTGGAAGGAACTCGGGAGGTTATCCATGGTAGCATCAGCTACATCCTTGTCCTTCCTGGCTGTTGTTTTTTCACTCTTAGAGACATCCAGTCTGAATACTGAGAATTTCCTCAGTCAATTCATTGCAAAGCTTCATAATCCTACTATCACAAAAGTCGGGTTTTTTCTTTCCCTTGATGTCTAATAAGAATCTTCCCTATTCCAACTGAAGCCTCTCTCTACCTCTCGAGCTCACCACAAGCTAACACAGGTGTGTTCTGCTATTTGCAGTAACCCTTTAGATATTTAAAAACACTTTCAGCATCCACTCCTAACTCCTTTTCTTTACAGTGAGCAAATACAGTTGGTCCAGCCTTTCCTCCACAGGTGATGTTTGTGGTATCTGTGGTGATTGTTACAATGCTCTGGACCCTCCTCAGATTTTTGGCATCTTTCTTACGTGCTATGAAAAAACTGAACTAAATGGGGCTGGATTCGTAGATAGTCAAAATATCAAAGGCAACTAGAGTCTCCTGGCTCTTGTATGTATTTTCTAGTACTGGTACTGGGCACACTCCAGCCCCCAAACTGTATGACCTGCTTATAACATCTGCATGACACCAGACGTGCTCCAACAGCCTCTACCACATACCAGGCATGCTTCACAAGAGAACTACAGGCCTTTTGCCTTTACTTTTTATAATGATGTTGTTTCAGTGAGAACTTAGCCCCAAACTGATCTTTGTTACCCTGTTGGCTCTCAGACCTCACAGCCACACAGTCACTCATTGAGCCCTCGTCTGCAGAACACAAAATTCTTCACTTGAGGGAACTGCATGTGGGAAGGTTTGAGAATTCAGCGAGTTCTCCACATATAAATCATCTAACATCTCTCACAGTGTCCTTCAGCTGTTTCAGAAGTCATTACCCCCATCCTGCTTTACTGCATGCAATTTCTGTAGCTTTTCTTGAGAAACTTATCTGCACTGAACACCTATGGAGAAGCTACTTGGTCATCTGTTCCCTTCTTTGCAAAGCATTGCTTGCTTACCACTGTCTCTAGACTTGATGGGGTTTTGGGGAAACTGGTCTTTAGCAGTGGCTTTTTTTTTTTACCAACTTGAGCCCTGTCACTAAAGAGAATAGCTTCAAAATTGCATGGGAGTTATCACACATGTGCAGTCACTGGAGGAAGGGAAAACAGTTGTGCACTGTCCCCTAATAACTTTTTTCACAAGTATCTGTTTTCTTTCCCTGGCTGCAAGTCTAGTTGCAAGAGCTGTATATGAAGGGCTGGGAGAGGGCTGGTTGTGGCTGATGGAAATGTTTGTGGGGGCAAGAAAGTTGTGCTGTTCTTGGTGGATACAGCTACAGAAGCTCAAGGCCCAGGACTTCAGGTTAGGACAGGCTGGACACACATACAACTTCTGAGATGGCAAGGTATAGGAAAAGGTAAACAACTGTCTTTGGAACATCTAGTAATAGCTGAATTTGTGTGGACCAGGAGTGGAGGTGAGGCAGACAGGATCTGAGGCTGCACAGGCACAGGGTGCTCAAGAATGGCTCTAAATCTACACTTTTATGGCTTAGCGAGTTTTTTCTGTACCTGCTACTGACTGTCAAATGGCCTGAATTCAACCCCTGTCCAATATTCAGGCTGTTCCTCAGCATGAACACAGCCTAAAAGCATCTCTCATTGGTTCAGACATCCCTTAATTTTGCTCAGTCCTGAAGATTAAATGACTGAGATGGTCAGAAACAAGTTTATAGTGTGCTGACCACACAAGCAGACATATGCAAGTAGATTAGAGCACAGAGCTGACATGGGATGGATTGCCAAAGTACTTCCCCAACATGCTGGCAGGATTTTTCAGCCCTTGCTGGTGTTACTGGTGCTCACACAGATGAATTTAATGTTAGCTTAGAAATTTCTTCCAGAGCAGTTTTCTTCACACCCATGAAGTATAGACTTATTTTGTGAGGGAGTAAGATATTTGAGAGGTGCCTCCCTCTTTTCCCTTTGGCCTATGCCAGCAGCCTTCCAGCTCACCCCAGCCCTCCCCCAGATGGCAGTCCTTGCTCCTGCAGTGCAAACCTGCCGGTACTCCCTCTCCAAACCCCAACGCTGCCATAGGAAGGGATGCCAAAGCCAATATTTTCCTCCCAGGATAACAGGGAAAAGAACAGCCCTTCACCTTACATTTAAACTCCCTAAAATAAGTGCTCAACACGCTTGGAAGAGACTGCCTGGTGCGTGTGCGTCCATGTGGGAGCAGGGAGCTGGCGGGGGAGGTTTGACTGACACAAGTGCGCACCTCCCTTCCCCGTCTGACCTGGCGAGCCGCTCCCGAGGATCGCCCCGTGCCCGGTTCCCCAGCGGTACGGCATTCTCCCGCGAAGGAGTGATCGCATTACCCAGGCCCCTTGTGTAATTCTGGTTCCCAGCAATTGTTTTCTGGTGACCTTTTATTGTTAACAATTAGCGCTGGAGCTGGAGCACAACTGGTGTAAGCATATTTTACATCCTCCTCAAGCAAACAAAAAAGCTGGGTGGGCACGGGCTTGTTTCCTGGTTCACACCCATGACTCCTTTGTGTCTCAGATCTCCTCCCACCATGTGTCATAGTCAGCAAACCCACTCCCTTACCTTTTGGCTCCCAGATAGAGTGACGTCTTCGAGGGATGCGTAGGCATGCTCTGTGTATCCCATTTTTCCTTTCACATCCTATAAGAACACTGCCTCTCCCTAACACTCAGTGTTTCCTTATCCATGAGGCCATAAATTTAAATCCCTATGCAACAGAGTGCAGAGCGAGTGTGAAGAATGGTTTCTATTTATGTAAATGTGCAGACCATAAACACCGCCCTCCTATACTATGTTTTGGGTTCTTACATACATTTCCGTACAGTAAGTATCTTGATAGTCAGTTCCCTCTGACTATCCCTCGACAGTGATATACACATATCCCTGGAGACACAAAGACATCAATAATCTGCTGATCCTCACACATAGATTTTCTTCTCCCTCTCCATTTTAGTAAACTACATTTGGGGAGAAAAGTCATGCCTTTTACATCTGCCACCTGCACCGAAAAGGACAGCACTTGTGGTAGTCCAGGAATATGCCAAGTTCCTGAATGGAGGACTCTTCTGAGATGTACAAGCACTTTGCCTGTAAGTCTTTGTCTTTTCTGTGGGGAAAAAAGGAAGGTGGAGAGGCAAAAGAGTGGGGAAAGACACTCCGGTCTAATCTTGTTTCCTGCAATATGGCATGTGCGTGTGAGGGGGTGTGTGCGGTGGGTGGAGGGAGGGGACACTACATTAATCAAATCGTGATTCTCTTAGGGTACAATAGGCAATTAAAAACAACAACTTGAATTTATCCTGCAGTCTGTTGGCAGCTAACACACAACTCATTCTTTCTGTGGATAGCTTCACTTAGCAGGTTCTGTGCCATGACTAATGAAGCCATCTCTCTGCTAGTGCGCTAATTCCAGACCTTCTGGGAAGGAGCCCGGCTGCAGCTCGCTGCGTGGTCCTCCCCTCGCAGGCTCCTTATGGCCACCCTGCAGGTCCCTCCCACAGCCTGTGCTGTGCTCGGGAGAAGTGTGAGAAAGTATTTCTCCCTTAAATCTGCTTCAGGAGAGCTCTGCTTTGCAATGACATTTAAGGACAGATTTTCTGGGGCACTTCTCATTTTATCCGAAACATTTGAAAGCCATTTCCTTGGCAATCTTGCCTACTCCTCGGTGGCATGTTACCTGATCTCTCCGTAGCCACCGGCTGTGGGGAGAGGCACGCATTTCACCGGTAAAGTCATAGTTAAAATAAACATTAAACTGTCCAAGAACTGACTTCCTCGACAGCTCTGATTCAGGCTCCCAAAAATGCTCTGCACGGTGAATCATGCTTCCTTCTGGAAATGACAGAACTTCCTCATCATGGTGTTCTAACTTGCCCTCTCCCTGTCCGGTGCTATCAGGAAAGGATTGAATTGCATGTCACATTTTTTCCGTGGTCGGCAGGGAGATGCATCCTTTTTGAAGAGGAAGAATTTCTATGAGTCAAAGGATGACAAACTGAAAATTAGTACCAGCCACAGAAATAAATGACAAACAGCAACATAAAGCCCTGTAGAGGTGGCCAGTGGGTGTATATTGGCTATTTGCCTTTCTGGCAACTTGCATTGCCCAAAGATTGAGAGACAGACTTGCTTTTCACCACTGAAAGTAGTAACAAAGTTGAGAGCGCTGGTATTAGCTCTCTGACTCTTTTCCTGTGCTCGGTTTGACAGGTCTTGTCTGATTGCCAATCAGGTAAGGTGGGGCGGAGCATGAAAGGTCCCACCGTCCAGCCCCGCTTTGAAGGACACACAGCAAGAGCGTGGGGAGGGGGAGGAAAAAGGGCAGCGCTTCTGGGGCTTGTTCCAATCAGACTTACACGGCAGAGTGGTTCACAGGCATTGTGATGACAGCAATTTGGAGACAGAGGTTTGCTGCACAGAGCTTTGAAATCAAAACAACAACCCCCTGCTTCACCCCCACCCCCCCCCCCAAACCCCTGTGATTGCTGAACAACAGAGTTGGGATAAATACCTTACCATATGGTAAATGATGACTTGCGCTGGAAATCAAAATTTAAGCAGCCCTTTTTGTTTCTTTGTATACAAATTTTTAACTCCCTCAGAGACACTGCAGGTAAAAGCCCAAGATGCACACACTGTCTAGTCATTTTTAGTTGCCAGACTGTAGGTATTCCTGGGATGAAATCCTATCCAAACTGAAATCAATAGCAAAATCCCATAGGAGCAGATTTTCAACTTCATTTAGCCATAATATAATGGGCAGAGTTGGACATCAAAAACTGGAGAGTGAATGGAAATATGGGGCAGTTACTGTGACTCCCTTAGAGCAAACTTCCCTTCTTTGCCTAGCCATATTCCATAATCAGCAAAGCAGTATGCACTTGACAGGAAAGAGGAGTAAATAAAATAAAAATATGTACATTTTCATGCATTTTATCTAGATGAAGTGCGTTTTTTCAAGGCTAATTTAGGGACGTCTATTGCCATTGAGACTTAGGTTTATATTCCTGCTCTTTACATTGTCCCTGAGAAATGGTATTGTTCCCATATTGACATTTCATTATTTTGATGTGGTTCACACTTGCTGCTCATAGCAGATGACAAACATTAGAAGTAAGAATGAAGAAAAGAAACAAAATAAATACTTAGTACATCTTAGCCTATTTTGGGTTCCTTGCTGCACCAAGTGGGCTTAAAGCACACCTAAGGTGGAAGTCAGGGAATGTAATAGTGGAAGGAAACTCCTCAACTATCAGGACAGAACAAACATAGTCCCTTCCATAAATGGGCCAAGTTCCACCTGAAAGAAAGACAACTTGCTGCTTCTTGAAAGGCTATACCAAGCCGTAGTCCTCCAAGTTACGTGCTCTGATTTCCTTCACAAGTTTCTTTGCAGCCAGGACAGTTTTTGTGGTGTCTGTTTTAATTCAAAACCCACTGGTAACAGCAACCCATCACATAAATGTAATGCATTCAGGCAGCAGCTGATTCAATCACAGGAGTAAAAAATATTCTTAATACAAACTGTCAGTCCTGAAAATGCATATTTGGTCTATGCAAAAAAGCCCTGTGCTGGAGTAGCAGAATAAAACAGAATAAAAGTTCCCTGCTCATTCATGACCCTGAAACCATGATCCTTTAGCAGGCTGATCTAGAGCTGCAAGACATGGGGGTAAGTATTGAATCCCAAGGACTGATCAGGCTCAGCAGTTTTGCAATCAGACAGGACCTTGCCAGTTTGCTGATTCACTTCCTTTGGTCTCTCAGATGTAAAAATGAGAGGTCTAATCCCACTGCCACTGTACAGGGTATGCCTCATCGGTGGAGTCCAAACCAAAGCAATCTGAATCTAATGGGGAAATTCACACATAAAAAGTATGTACACTCATGGAAATGTAATTGAAACAACACTCAGAAAGAACATTTGCTTTTTTAATTTTGTTGGTTTGAAAACTCCAGTCTTAATGCAGAAAGACTTATTTTAAACCACAAAGAGAGAGCTGTGGGAATTAGAAATTATCTATTTTCAGCAGCAATGTCTGTTGCATTTTTTATTCATCTGTCTTTCAGATGAGAGTTTGAGCCCAATTTTTGTACAGCTGTTGGCAAATCTCCTCCTGACTGCAGTGGAAGAGGTTGATTGTTCATCTTTGGAAGCTACTTCAGATGTCTTCTGTCACACAATAAGCACATGCAAGAAGAACTTGAACAAGTCAGATAGGCTGCAACACAAGACCAAGGACTCACTCCCAGGAAAGGGAAGACTCAGTTTATAGGAGGGTGGCAAGGCTTGCATGAACTTTGAACTGAGGAAAAAGCAACAGACCAGCACCAGCTCTTGTTGCTGTGGTTGCAAACCAAAGATGAGAACCTGAAGGCAAGAGCAGTGACCAGAAGGAGCTTTGGAGTTGGGAAAGTGCTGGTTGGAGTGGGGAGTCAAGGACATACTTCTGGAATCAAAATGTCTCCCTGTAGCTTTGATGGGTCATTTAAAAATGCTCTGTGTTTGGGTTGTGCTTGGTTGGTTGTACAGCACACTGTACTTACCCTTGGTGACACTCATTAATGTATCTGCATACAGTGATTATGGATTTAGGAGGTCTGTTTGCTCCCACCACCCTTAACAACTGTGAATACCACAGTGAGTAGAAAATACCATAAAAATTCACAGAAAAGCTTTTTTCCTGGAAAAGGAATAATTCAGCTACTCTGTGAACTGTGCAAGAAGCCATGAGCTATCTTCAGAAAGGCTGTCAGAAACAAAACCCCAAAACTTTCTTATCACTTCTAGTGAGCAAGCTGGTCTCTCTCTTCTCCTACAGATCCACATGTTTATGAACACGTAACTATGGTTATGAGCTCTTTTTTCAAGCAGCTTCTCCCCATACACACCCCTTTTTCTTCCTGCCCTCTTCACATGCACGTGTTCAGGCTCTTTGTTCTACTCACAGACAGACTGACAGCCCTTGCACACCCACAGGTGCAAAACAAAATGCAACCCCAGGGCTGGCAGGACTGCTCGGTGCCCAGCCAGCTGCTGCCAGCCAAGGAGCCTCAGGGAAGAAGCTCCTGCCAACCACAGCTCCTCCTGGCTATCCCTGTGCTGCTGACTCCTGGCCTGTGGATTCATCCACTGCAGTTCTGTGAGACCCCACCAGCTACACAGGGCTGGAGCAGGTCAGTATGTGTCTTCAGAGGGTTGTGGCACATACTCCTGGTGACTCACTTAGGAGTTCACCAAATGAACCAGATCCCAAGCACTGAACAACTCTGCCAAATCTGTGCAAATGGAAGAAAAAGAATGGAGGAAGCCTTGTACTTGCATTTTTTTGTGGTGATTAATGCTGAGTCCAAAAAAGGGCTCCATGATTAGGTGAGGGAAAGAAAAAATCATTGGAGAAATAGAATTAAAAAAGGATAAAGCCAGCTGGATGGGAGTGGGAGCCCACAAGACACAATATTCTTCTCACTATAGGTGATGATTGTGAGAAAATTAGAGAAGGGAGTGACAAGTGGGTGGTGACAGTCTTCACTGCAAGAGTATGACCTCCTTTTTTCTCACCCTGGTCTCTCACTAATCCAACCAATTATTCCCTGTGGGAAGATAGAGGGAGAAGGTGACATTGGGCAGGTCCAGTTGAGTCTGCTTTCCACAGGAAATGTCTCTGAAGCAACGAGGTTGATTTCTGCTTGGCTTTCAGTGAGCTGTTCTCAGTCACTTGTACTGACACGGTGCTGGTGGAGACCACAGAGGCCCAAGGTGCTGACCAGGGTGTTCTCCACATTAAGCAGAGCTAAAGCTCAGACTGACTGCAGACTTTGTAGTCCTTTGCTAAGGTAAAATTGCCAGGTTTTACACACTAGAATTAAGGAAAAATAGCACAGCATGCTTGCACTTCTAACAGTACATGCCAACAGCTTTGCTGGAGGAGGGAGCATTTGTTGCAAAAGTAGCAGAAAATTCTGGCTGCATGGTTTTTCACATAAGATGTATGCTCATATCATATAGGATGTTCAGCAGTTCCAATAATACACCAAATATGTGCACAGAAGGTAGTTTTTGAGATATTTACAATTTGGGCTAGAATCCTTTCAAAATATTTCCTCAGGTAACCAGTAGCTTAGGACTGAAGAGTTTATCTTGGTTAATTCTGACTGGTTTAAGAGGAATAAGATCGTGGTGATCAGATCCTTAGCTGTTGTCAGCTGGCACTGCTCCATCAACCTAAATAAACTTCCGAGTTCATACACTGACTAGAGAGAGTCTGGCCCTATTCTTCAACTATTTAATCCCACAGATTTTCACTGTATTGGCAAGAACCTGTTTGGTTTGAATTAAGAAATACTTGATGTTTTTCACCTCTCATTTTTAAGTTGATACCACCAATGCTTAAGTCCAAACACTGCTTGTGAACCTCTGTATGATCAATGCTTGACATCAAAGTATTAGATGAATTTCTCAAGCAGATAGCAAAGAATGACGTAGAAATGTTAATTTTTGTGTCTACACCTACTAAATAAATGTCCTGCTTCTGGGCAACAGCTGGTAGGAAGTGTTGACTTTTGCTTGACACTGTGTATTTTCTACGGATATTTTCTGCACATTTTTCAAATCTATTAATAAAGTGGAAACTATATAAGATCTTTGATGCCAAGTATTTTGCTTGGACTATGTTTCCTCTAGATGCCCAGGAAAGGAAAAGTGAGATAAAGAGCTGCTAGTAAAACAATTTCCAGACTTGCCTATTTTTCTTGCTTGTAAAAAAGATTCGCTTTGATTTAACACTAATTACGAATGAATGCTCAGCACAGAGAACTAGTGCCTTGAGTTAAGCTCCCTTGTGATGTACTTTGGGCAATTGTCCAAACTGCTTTTTTTTCTTAGGGCTTCACTGCTTAGTGCAAGGAGTCAGATTGGTAAAAGAGGTAAATTGATATCAAGAATTGAGAAATGCCAGTTTGTATATGTAAATTTGTCTTCCTGAAATGCATCATCCTTTAGAAAGGCAGCCTTGCTAAGTCTATATTTATGAATGTTAATTATCATGGAGGCAAAGCTCATGACTTTATAGCCTGATGTAATTTTGGTGCTTAAAAAAGGAATTAAACCATTTAATTATTTTTGAAGCATGTAAAGCAACCCTCCAAACTCTGCAGCACTTGTTATATACAGAATAAATTTTCTGAAAATTATGTAGCAAAGTATGAATTAGTGTGATTTAAAAAAAATATATTAAAGACATGCTTTAAGAAATTTTTTCCACCTCTATCAGCCTGTGAGATCCTGACTTACATAATTCACTCAGATTTACCATGTGACTGTAACTCTCTCAAAATTCAATCTTTCTTTCATTGGAATGTGCCTCTTCTAGAAGAGTTAAATGCCAGAGATTGCCACAAATAACTTTCCTCTTTGCAAATAGCTGTTGCTGTTATTATTACCAATGCCAGCACAGCACAGGAAAAAATACTCTCTGTCACAGTGATCCCTCCTGGTAGTCCAGTGGGAATGAAACCTAAACTGCCCCGGGAGGATGCTGCCGTGAGGGACCACATTCTCCAGAAGACACAAATGGTGTGGTCTTTGGGGGTTACACAGAATGTTGTAGACATTTTATGTACAGCCCCATATGTGTGTATGTGCAGTCAAGGAGATGCCTGCTTGGGCTGGAAAGGAATTCTGAAATGAATGTTAAAGAAAAGTGACAGCACAACCAGGGCAACATCAAAGTTCCAGGACAGTGCTGCGTGATGATTTCCTTGGCAATGAGAACTGGGCACAGAAGAGTCTGTGTTTGTGGATGCAGAAGTAGGGTATGTACTCCTAAAGGCCTTGACTCTTCATGGCTTTGTTTTTATTTTCAGTTTTTGTGCTAACTGTGGCACATATAGAATTATTTTAACATACAACATAAGAATTTTTATTTGTCTGAATTATAATATACCATATGTGAATGCATCTGTTCTTCACTGTGTTACATTTATTATTTGTATTATGGTGGGGCCTCAAGTTTCCACCTCAGATCAGGGTTCCAGCTTGCTAGGCAAGGCACAAACACATAATGGGAAACACTCCCTGCCTGGAGAAAAACATACTCTAAATTGACAGAAACAGCTCAGGGTGGGAAAGGAAAACAAGAGCTGCAGTACCATTACCTGGTAACTTAACCTCTTCCAAACTAAAGCTGCCACAGTCCTGTGCCTCCAATCCAGAACTCAGATTGCCCTTTTGATGGCTTAAACTAATTAAAAAATTGAGTAACTGCATCCCAGAAAGGAGAAGAGTGGGATTGATCTGAAACTCATCACCTTTTTTTTTTTTTTTTTTTTTTGTTAAGAGTAGTTTAGCAGAATTAGCTCCTTGAAGTGATTCCCAGTGCAGCAATACAAGCACCAATGCTGGCACAAGGAAAGGGCCATGACAGGACAGTGGAAGAGCAACAGCTGTGCCCTAGGTTGGCATAGACTGCTCACACCTGGGAAGGCTGCACCTGGGCTGGCTCTGCACACTGGATGCTGAGTAGAAGAAAGCAGTGTCACAGCTCCATTCCAGTGCACCTCTCTCTGCACCATGTGCCTTGCTCTGGGATGCTGCAACCTTCATCTGTCCTCACTGCCTGGTGACAGTAGAGCTCTCCAGGAAGGATCCAGCATCCAGGACCGGGCACTTGCCCACAAAAAGAAGTAGGATTTCTGACTGGACAGGTCAGGGACAGCGTAACTGTTCTGGCACAAGTTAGCAAGTGGAGTCTGCTCAGGAACCAGGTTTGTCCCACTCCTTCTCCCCTGTGTATGCACGTTTGTATGCACACACACACCTACACAGAGGCCCATGGGATGGTACTGAGGGTGGGGAGTAGCATAGGATGGTCAGCATTTCTGGATCTTCAGAGCAGAAACTCAAGGCTCTTGAGGCCATGCTGAGTTCACCAGGCCATGGTCAGGAGATGCTATTTATAAACCCTTTGATGTCAAGTGATGTGTTACTAACAAATGGTGTGCACTACGTATGTTCATACCACAAAAAAACAATGGGAATGGTTTTCATCCTCAGATCTGTGTGTGCTCTTTGCTCCTTTCATTTTCAATTTGCACTCTTGCTTTTAAAAGTCCACTGGGGCTTGCTCCATCTCAGTATTTGGTTTCTTTCTTTGTCCTCCTCCTGCAATCTGTTACCTCTTGTTATCTAGCATTATCCCTTTCTTTGCTTCTTTTTGTGGTCTTTCATGGTTGCTGCTGCCACTAGGAACAAGCTGCTTGCCTTGGAGGTTATATCTTTTTTATTTATTGGTTAAAAAATTCTCATTTAGAAACACATGTTTTTTCCTGTATTTATGATGCAAAATTGTTCTGTCCTTCTCTGCTATGGCCCATGAAGAATGCTTGCTTTAATTTACCCTACATGCTGGGCTGTTGCATTCTTCTTGTCTGTAATTTATGCCACATACTGTGCACTCCCTTGTATTATACAACATAAAGTTGCCAGATGGGTGAGTGTAATGCATGTTTTAAAATGAAGTCTTTAAGGCAACTGCTTAATCTGAAGCTGCAGAACAAGCCAACATGAAAAAAGAAAGAACGTTTGAAAATACACCCGAATGGGTCAGTAGTTATTATGTGGGGCTAACACTCTGAGAACACTTGCTAATTAGCATATCATGTTATTAACTTTTCTTTGAGGTTTATTTTTTTCCTGCTTGGTTTTCATGGCATGTGATGGCCAAAGATGGAGCCAACTACTGGGAAAGGAGGCTATTTGGTCTTAAACCAGGAGCAGTCACTTTTCAGAAGGAAGTGGTGCCCAGGGCTTGGAGACAGTGCTTTGGTTAGTGGATCAGTTTGGCACTGCACTTTGCCAGGCTTTTGGCCTGGGGGATTCTGTAGAAGATACTCAGCATTTGGGGATTATGATATTCTTTGATCTCTTCCTTTCCTTTCCTACAAGGGCTTTTCTTACATATGATATGTCCCCAGGGTTTATTTTACACTGTGTGGGCAGAATAACTGAGGACTCCAGCTCTCAGTCACCACTACTGTCCACATTTCATGACTCCATAGCCCCTGCTCAGCCCTCATCTTCCATCCCATTGTTCCATCAATGTGAGGGCTACATCCAGCTGCTGATCTGAGAAATTTGCTCTACAGTTGCTGCCCCATACCACGCTTCTCAAGACTTGGATATATCACTGCACTTCATGAGGACTGGCTTGTTCCTGGAGAAAGCTGATGTGGCCATGGAGGGGTCCTGCACCAACCAGTCCTATCAAATACTGTAGGATTCTGTGATTGCTTATGCAACACTTTGTGGGGGAAGCAGGGATATCCTGGATGAAATCTGGGCTCTGTAGAAGCTGACAGAAACTCTGCAAGTGTTGGCTATAAACAAGAATTTCTCCCTACACCCTGCTGTGCTCAGAGAGGCTGTGGTTGCTGACACCAGCAAGAAGTAAGGTGGCTTGCTCAGCCAGTGCTTCAGCAAAAGGAAAGGCTGGAAGTAACATGCATTTCAGGTGGGCTATTTGGAAACCAGGCTGGGATTGCTAAACAGATGGTGTCACACCAAGCTTCAGCACCACCACTCCCTGTGATGAGTGTTTTCAAAGAAAAACGTGAGGATGGGGCGAAAAATATGTTGGAGTGTGACAGAGTCCTACTGTGTTATGGAAGGGCCAGTGGGAGGAAGGGAGATGTGGAATGAATCTATCTACATAAAATGAAGGGATAGCACGTCTATGTTAGCCAGCACTGGTAACGGCGGCAGCAAAGATGCACCAGCATGGGCTTTTAACACACTGTTCATCACCACGATGCAAGTTCTCATCATCTTACTCTGGTGTGGCAGCCTGTGCTGAAGCCTGCATGGCCTCGTCTTGATGCTCCTGCAAGCTGGGATAGGTAGCTCAAGCCAAGTGGCTGTGCTGGTGCACACCACAGTAACATCTCAGCAGGCAAGTGCTGGATGGAGCAAGAAAGAGAAGTTGCCGAGGGGAGTTGGATTCTCTAAATGGAGATAAAATTTCTTCTGTGAGCTCACAACTAAGTGAAGCTGTAGGACCATGATTTGGCTTCTGTCTTATCTGTCCACTTTGATACAAAGCCTGAAGCTGATAAATGAACCTATTGCATCACCCTGTAGCTAGACTATGTTTTTCAAATGGTTCCTACACTCCCACCTGGTGTAGCCTTAATTGCTTTAACTATGAAATTGGCACCAGAAAGATGAGGAGTGAAAAAAAATCACATTACTCATGTTAAGAGAGCAAATGTAGCAGAACGGGGCAAGGTTGGTGCTGTGAACAACTCTTAAGCTCTCCTACACTAAGTGACATATCATCAAGCACATATCTTCTAAGGACATAGAGTTGCTTGGAGGTATTCCAAGACCATTTCATTACCATTTATATTTGGATGTTTTAATTGTACCTCATAGACCAGAGCTCACTAACATATAGGCATTTGGCATTTCAAGTTTCTTCTTAATTTTTAAAGAAATTCTTCATCAGTCTGGATTGGGATGGATTGTGCTTTTACTGCAGATTATTTAAAAAAACTCCATGAAGGTCTTGTCTCTGATACAATGAATTTCCTATTGTCACTAAACTGGCAGTGCAATGGAACTGATAAGTACATTTTCACACTTAGTTTAAAACAATCAGGTTAAAGGACTGAGAGTAAGTAGGAAGAACATCTAAAATTGCTGCTGATATTTTCCCTTTACTTTCTATAAGGCTTGACTTTTTAATAATCAGCCCATTTCTCTCATGCATTCTCATGTGCTTGAGTGAGTTGGACACAGTCCAGGCATTGACTGGCTGTGCTGTGCAGCACTTGCTAAGGTTTCTTTTTCTTCCAGAGGAAAAAGAAACTCAAGAAACAGAAACTGAGTGTGCCTGAAAAAAGTACTACATCATGGGGCCTGAAAATAACTGATAGGTGCCTGTTTGTCATGGGTATATTTCCCCTTTTTGTATGACAGCCACTAGATGAGAGGTGTCAGTGCAGCCAGTACAGGAACTTCTTCCCTAAGGATATGTATCCATGTGTATGTGCATATACATACATTTAACTTCTATTCAGGACTTAGTCTCCATCAGTACTTAATTTTCAGTTGCAACACAATCCTGTTATTTGGGAATTGGATGCCACTGGACTGATTTATTATTAGTGGATCCCTGATGTTAATCCCACAGCACAGTGTTTCAAGAGTAAGAAATCAGAGCACTGTTTGCCCAATCCCAAAATTAAAATCGCATTTTCTGAGCAACACTATACTGCCTATCACAGTCAAAAATTCTGCACTGTGTCAGATGCTTTTTAATTGCTATTTCCCAATTGGTAAAGCACTCTGGAAGATCCAGACATTCAAGGAGCAGAGAGGACAGAACCTTCTCTTTGGAGCTCTTGGCTCCCTTCACGAGGCCTGCCCTGACATCTCATGCAGTGTTTTGCTTTTCTGTTGTAGTGGTCTGAGAACAGCATGTCTCCTCCAAGCTTCTCATTCTTTTGGTTTGGGTGTTTGCAGTGTCATCAAGAAGGATTGAGATTGATATGTTGATTTTCATACCACTAGGATATAGTTTTCAAGAGAGAAATCTGTCATATGGTGGGAGCAGGAAGGACACACTTTGCCTTATTCAAGATGAAAAACTTCTGTTAACATGACTAAGACTTAGTCACATACCTGGGACAGGGTTCTGTATTGGCCTTAAAATTCATGTGAAGGGAACATCCTTAGTTTTGGCAGGGATGGGAGTTCAGTGCATTTTTCAGGGATGAAACTCAAAAGAACAGAGGAGGTCAGTTTAACCTTGTGGTTGTGGTTATGAATGAGCAAGGAAGTTTAAATTACACTGGAGGACAGCTCCTTTAGTCACAGGAGCCCATAGTGCACTCTAGATCCTTTATAAGTGAATGTGAGTACTTTGTGTTTTTACAGCAATAAGCAAAATGCTAAGACACAATGATTAGATTGTTTTTATTTAGCTTTGCTGATGGTAAAGTTCCTTATTGGCTGCTCAAGATTACAGCTACAGAGCAGTCTGTAAACAGAAGAGCCAGGCATTTTTCAGAAGTGTAATACAGTAGGCTTTTAGCAGAGCTCTCTCCTGCTTCCTCATCATTTTAAATGGCAAGCATCAAGCAAAAGAGAAAAAGCTAATTACATTTGTGTTTAATCCATCCAACTGCTCCTTCAAAATCTGAAGGATCATTTCACACATCTAGCTGAATTCAGCAAAAGAAGTTGTTTCCTTCATAAGCAACTGATACATCATGCACAGGATTGCTTGGACATTGATCTAGGCATTTTTTCCAGTGAACTTTTCTATTGCAGACGTGTGAACAGTGAGGGCTGAGATTCCCTGCTGCACTGCTCCTGGTTCACCTCGGGATCAGCTGCACTTTTGATTGTTCCTGCTGCTTTCAAAACCCATCTCTTGCCCCACAGTTGACACTGCAGTTCTGTGTCACAAAATGCCTGCTCGCAGAAATTCCCAGATGTGGTTTAGAGCTGCTCCCTGCCACTCACATGCCCTGGTGCTTTGCTGGCTGATGCTGGTTGACTGTACATGCTTGCTCAGCTGCACTGGGACCATCCAAACCTCCCTGGGTTCCTCAGTCAACTTTTCTAAATGGTTTTGAGAGCATCAGCCTTTGACTGACTTACTGAAACCCTATTAATTGAATAATAGGACATTTCCCACTGCTTTATCTGGCATCTACTTTCCTTAAGTAATACTAAAGTTTTCCTTAGTAATATAATCATAAGTTAAAAAAAAAGCCTGAAGTCAGTAATGCTCATACAGATTTATGCCACCAGTTGTAAAAAACATCTGAATCAGACCTTTTTATAACCAGGTGATTAAGCACAAAATTACTTTCTGGAGAGCAGAAGTCCAAGATACATTTATTAAAACTTAAGTAGAAAACACACTTTTGCGTTTATGTTCCACCATATTCAGTAGAAATTCACAAAATATGTAACTGTACAATATTGAATGATGAGGCCATCCTTTAATAAATCATGTGCAAAAGAAGGCCTTTTGTGAAGAGAAGCTGCACTTCAGGTATATTCTTATTATTACTTTAACCTAAAGTCAACCAAAAGGGAAAACCTCTCACTGCCAACTGTGACACACTGCAGCACTGCACTAACAGGAAGGCTATTTTAGTTCTGACTTGGGAACTGGATTACTTATTCAAACAGTAGCTTTCAAAACTATGCAGAACTATGTTCTTGTTTCCTTTGCAGTATGTTTCTAACTGTATCCTATTCACTGCACAGTTTCAAATGATTGCACCTTTGCTATATACACACACAACACCTTAGTTTCTGAATTTGGCTTCCTCCAGTTTCTGTCTGGTTTGAACAACCAAGACTTGTTTCCCATACACCTCTTTCAATAACATCCCAGCAGATGACAGCAGCTGCTTGAACAGGGCTTCACAGCAGCCTTTAGAACAGCTGCCGGGAAAAGCACAATATTCTGAGCTACAGATGGGTACAGTTACCATGGATGTCACAGTTAGGTTCATGCTACTGCACTACAGATACCTGTGGAGATTTCCGTGAGCTTTGGGTTTCCTTCCTGGGTTTGCTGAAGTCAATGGGAGTTGTGCTACCAACTTCCTAATGAGTGCTGTGTCCTAAATTTCCAGTATAGACATCCTTTCTTTTGTGGAGAAGGAAAGCATTCTGCTGCAGAAAAAGAAAAATCCTTTTACTAAAGGATCTTTGTTTATGAAAAAAAAAAAAAAAATTGCAATAGGACATAAGATAATCAATAGAGAGACAATTTAGATGATTCTTTGAAAGGCAAATGTTAAAGGTGCTTTTGCCACCTGAGCTGCAGTCGATTGCAGGATGCCTCCTGAGGTATCTTGGTGTGAGGGTAGGGAGACACAGTCTTCTTCAAATCTCGTGAGTGGGAAGGGCAGCCAGCCAGTTCTTCCCAAGTGCTTTCTCCCCACAGGGAGGATATATTCTCCCACATCAGGAGAAATGATCGTATCTTTGAAGAGTGATAGAAGAGATTTCACCCATGTTTCACAACCTTCTCCAGTACAGGCTACTGTCACATGTATTTCAGTATCTCTAGAACAATCAGTGCTAAAGCTGGACAGCCCTGGCATCATGGAAATTGTCTATTTGAGGGGTCCACAGCTGCTGATCTAAGCCCTCCTTGGCCTCCCACTGTCCTGCCTCGTCAACATAATCCTTGGGGGAAAGTTCTGCTGCACTTAAATGAAACTTGACTTGCACATTACTTGTTCAGACAAGCTACAAGTACAAATGACTCATCATTTCCCTACTTTGTTTTGCCTGTTAAGCAGCCATCAGCATTTACATCACAATTGATTGTAGAAGAGTAAAACTCGATGTAGCAGTTTCAACCTCACCCCCTGTGAGCTACTACAGGAAATTTGAAGTCCTCCCCCAAACTCTCCACCTTAATGCCTCCACTTTCAATATTCAATGGAGAAAATATTCAGAGAGCTTGACATTTCTCTGCACTTCTTGCCTTTGACTTTCTCTGTTCAGGGATATTCTTTGTCTTCCCAACAATTACTCTCACAGTTTTGTGGGAATAACCAACGCGATGGTCTGCTGTGAAGGGCAGATCAGCACAAACAAAAAATGTTTATAAAACATAAACCAATGCAGACAGAAGCCTTAATGCACAGGCACAAATTCTATTTTGTGCTCCTTCAACCTGACCCAACAGCTCCAACTACAGCATCACTCTCTAGCCAAGTACCACCATGATACAAAGATGGCACAGTGAAATGCCACATCGAATTGGCTTTAACTGCAGCAATTTACCTGGGTCAGCTATGTAACCCTGGCTGCATTTCACCTTGTTTTTGTCCTGTCTGCTAGAACCATTCTGCTTGGTGAACTGCAGCCAAAGCAAAACGAGACCACAATAACACTGAGACATGAGAGCCTTGGCAGGGTGCTGGAGCTGGCACTGCAGAATATGCTACCTTGGTGAATATAGACTGCTGTTCCTCTCCTCTTTTTTGAGGGAAAAATTTTGCACTGGTGAACACAACCTAAGCAATCTGGGTGCAAGCACACTTTTGAATGGCAGGAGGTAAGGTATGAGGGATTGATTTGCAACCACAGACATGAGGAGCCTTGTACGCATTTCATACTGTGCAGTACAAATGATCTGACTACAACCTTCTGTGAAAAAATCTTGCTCTTCTTTGCCTCCCCGTGTTTCTCAATACATTTTTAAATAAGTTGTTTAGTTTGAAGGGGGGTTTTTGTTTCATGTCTCAAAAAGGAAAAAATAATCTTGCTCCTGCTTTACAATCTCAAGGGCTCAAAGCATGTTTTTCTTCAAAAGTTTCACTTGAGAGAAGATCTTGTGTTAAGAGGGCTACAGGTGCCAGGATTTTAAGGTATGTACTGCACAGGACTTCAGTGCTGGCTGTCCTGTGCAGATGTTCCTCAGCTTCACCCAGTCACACAGAACACGTGTATCAGTGGTAGCAGGATAGATAAATATGAGCACACCCACACCATTGGAGCAGTGCTTTTGATTTGTCTGAGAGCACCCAATTTGCCAAGAAACCCATAAGAAGCAGACAGAAAGTGCCAGCAGCTTGCTATAAATGAAAGTTGGGGAGGGAAAGAGAAACTCCAATCACGAACAAGAAATCTCAGCAGCAGCTTTGCTTACAGTCAATGATAGGTTAGTGCCTTGAGTATCCCTATACAGGGAAGGCACAGGAAAAAGATTAAAAGGGACAGTAAGCATCAGACCTGGAAGTAGAAAAGTAGATGTTATGGAAACTGGAAATGTCTAAAAAACATGTGATTTAATAGTAGTGTTAAATAAAATCAGGTCTGAAGCAGGGTTGAGGTGGACTACAAATCTCTGTTATGTTACAAACTGTGCCATAGTCTGTGCCTATGTTAAACTGTGACTTCGTAAATCTTGCTTGGAGGCAGCTGTCTTGATAAGCACCTAAAGTTTTAGGATTGCCCATACCCATCTCCTTCCTGCCTTCCATCTCAGCCTCAAGCCACTGTTCCTTTCCCCCAGTGTCAGTTTGGGTGGATATCCCCTGAGCACACTCACTGCTCTCTCTCTCTGGTGCTGTAGCAAAACATTAGGGAGCTGCTGATCAAGACCCAGGTGCAAGTGAAATACTAAGAGCCTGTCCTTGACTTTAGCAATTATGAGCAGTAGAACACTATAATGCTACAGTGACAATGCATTTCAGCTGAAGTGCTACTGTAATTTTTCCTAGTTAAACAAAACCAGTTAATTAAACATACAGGAAAGGCATTTCACTCACTTTCCATCACAAATGATCACTGGTTATACCAAATATCTTTTGGAAAAAAGACATGAAAGAAAAGGAAAAAAATGATATGTGGGCAAATGCTTTCCATCCCTGGTTTTGCTTCCTCTTCTTTTTTTTTTTTTTCCCCTCTAAACAGCAAAAAATTAGCTTTCTTTTTTTTTTCTTTAAATAATCTTTCTTGCTGTTGGGACAACTCCCTTTTAAGGCCAGCTTTTTGCTCAGAGGGAATGTTGACTACACTTATAAACACCCACTTCCTAGGGTTTAGAATAGTAACAGCAACATAACCTGAACTATAGTTTCAGCAATATGCAACAAACACATTCAGGGTAAGGCTGACCTACAGCTTTTTCAGAAATGCTTCAGGAGTCTTTGCAATACTACTGGGCTTTTATTTGCTGTCCTCACAAAGTCACATCTTTAAAAACTTCCCCTGTTTCTCCTGTCTTCTTTGAAAGCAGAACCCTATGCTTCTTGCAGCCCCAAAATCCATAGTGCGAGTATTTGGATAAGGCAGTAAAGACTGAAGCAGGAAAATGCCACCCTCTTTATAACTTAGGAATTTTAGGTGGGTGCAAACTGTGATCATGAAGAGGATTTCCAAGAAGCACACTGAGGACCAGATTTCACCATATGTGCTATTCTGCTCAAAATATCCTCTTATCTCCGGGGAAGGTTGCAAGAAGGCCTAGTGACTTTTCAGCTGTTAGACTTGTCATCCCCAGTGTAACTTCTGTCATCTGGTTAATTAGATGTGTACATTGGAAAAAGAGCTAGTGTAATAGGGCAAAAATAATTTCCACTTCAACAATATGCATTACATTTAAACCAAAGTCCAAGAAGATCAGATATAGCAACTGTACCCTATGTTATAGTGATTATGTACCAGTGATTTCAAAACATACCCTGGACTTACATGGCATCAACACTGAGCCAGGGAACGATACTGGTGTCTGATCTTTACCGGCCTCACCTCACTAGTTACTGCAGATACCTCAGTCTTTCCAGTCATGCAGGTTTGCAATTCCTACCTTGCATTTAGGCTGTTGCCTATGTGTTTGTGTCACCCCCTCAATATTTCACAGTAATCCCCCTTTGCCTGGAGCAGGATGTGTAACTCCAGTTCCCATCCAGATGAGCAGATCCCAAGGGCTTGATGCTGAACTTGTTCATGGGGACATAAATAAGTAGCAACTCCACCACTGGTGGTGTCACTGAAACACGCAAGCCTGGACTCGGGTTCTTCATACCTATTGCCTGGTTCCTAAGCAGATGGCTGGCAGGCTAAATGTAAAATGATCCACCCCCACCCTCCTGAAAAAAAGAAAAATCAAAAAACAACCCAACCCCAGCACATGGAAACACATCAAAAATGTGTAGGGATGGGGGGCAGGGGGAATCCTTGCTGAAAACAAAACAATCTTGTGCCAAATGAGTTGTCATGGCTTTACTATAACATTCCCACAAAAAGGAACAGAATTTTCTTTATTGTGAAATCTTCATTGTGAGTCTTGCTGCTCCTGGGAAAAGTCATATGTCAGAATAGAACAGTGTTTCCAAATATGACTAGTCTGAGCAGATAAACAATGAATGTCAACACAGCATTCAAGGAAGTCTCTATCTGTGGTTAAATCCTGTTCTGAGGGAGTTTATATTCCTGTTCTGGTAGTATTACACTTAAATGAACACCTATAAAGGTGATTGCCTTTGCACAGCAGACCCTATTAAACTCCAGTTAGAGTTCCTGAGGTCCCAGTTATGGCCAGTCAAAGCACCAGCTGTGTCTGAGAACATCCTGGAGCATTCTCTGCTCAGGTCAAAACTTTATATTACATTTTCTCGAGACTCTGTGGTGTATAAGAATTGGACAAAATTAATACTGTTGTTCCCTTAGGTTTTTTAAGGGACTAAAAATCTGATGAATTTTCAGGTTTAGTCTCTTGTATCTCCCAAATTTGGGACTGAGCAGTCATACTCCCACTTTGGTTGTTCTAGGGCAGGGAGTAAGTAGCAAAGTTCAGAAGACCACAAGGAAGCAGAAGGAAAGATTCCAGTCCTGTACCCTGTCTTATTACAAACACTGGGACCAAGTTCCTCTAATCCTTCAAAAGAGGTGGAAACAAAATGCAGTTAGGAGGAGGTCTTTGAGAAACAAAAGACCATTGCAACAATCCTACTCCTAGGACTGCTGCATCCAATAGCTCTTTTATCAACCTGTCTGGAAGTCTTAAGGAGCAGGTTTTCTACCTCAAGCCACCCTCTATTTCAGTCATGTCTGCTCTGACCACCAAATCACTCTTGGATGCATGAGCTTACTTCCATTTCTTTGCAGAAGAGCAATGTTGCTTTATTAACGGAATGCATCCCCCTGCTGCAAATCAGTCTAAAACTTAGGGATAAGAGCAATCCACAGGTGATAAATTTGGGTCTCTCACTTCCTTGGATTGTATTGAAATTTATATAGGCTGTGGCAGTAAAGACAGGAATTCTCTCTTCTGATCAGCATTCAAAGCCTTCTAAAACTCAGATCCTCTCTTCTGCCTTCCAATGTCTCTTAAATATAGAAACAAACTGACTTGCAATTCTATGCAAGTTTTGTAGAAGTACCTTCCTTCCTTCAGGGCTGAGAAGGTACTCAGGAGATGCAGCATTTCAGAGACTTTCACTCAAAGCTGATTTTTACTTGGAGGCCAGGGGAGAAAGGCTGGCTCTTTAGTTTCACTATGCCTTGATTCCATAACTGCAAAACATGGATGGTACAGGGCAGATGAATATCCCACATCCTTTGAACTTGTATTCTGGACAGCAACTTTCTTTTGTGGTCCCTCAAGACAGCAGTGTGAATCCAAGAGAACACATTAAATCACACTGTCCTTGTTGTTAGGGGACAACTGAAGGGAGTTTGGCCACTGGACGGGTTTTGTTTTTCATAATAGTATTAAACACAAAGAAACCCAGGATCTTGGCAGCCTATTCCACCATGTAAATCCATGTCTTTCTAAATTACCATGAAGTTCACTTAAGGTGAAAATCGTCCATGAAAATTTGGCTTCTGAAATATATTCTAACCAGTACCTTAAATCCTTTTTTCATCATTCTTCACCACAGGTGAAGAAAAAAAAGGAGGTATCACTAGCCTTTGAGAACTGCATACAAATTTCAGGGGACTGATATTGAGACCAATGGGATATATACACTGCATGAATAATATCTGTTATTGCTCAGGAAGCTACAGTGACTTCCACATTGCTGCCACCATCACAGGACTTCAGCTGTATCCCTCTTACTGCATCAGGTAAGCCACAGGCTGTTAACCAAGAGTGATTAAGTGCCCAGGTAGTTTAGTTTAACGACTTAATGTGTCTTAGCCTAAAAACCGATAGCTCCATTTAGCAAAGTGAACTCTGCACCACAGAGCCCCCAAACTGTGTGATGCAGCAACCCAGAACAAACTGTACTGATAGCTGAGAGCAGCTAAACATCTGTCAGCAGCAGTCACATCCCTTGGGAGGCTGTTGAGCCCCAGATGAACTGGGGAGGCAGGGGCAGGTAGAAGGGATCAAGAACCCTCTGCAAAGCATCCACATAGTCCATTCAACAACAGGTATGACTTACTTTCCCATCTTTAGCTGGCTAATCTATCTGTAATTAATAGAGGGAGATATTAAGAAGGGTTGTCACAATTCCTAATCCTACACCTTATGAGTCAGTTCTGTAGTAACCATGACAAACAGTGCCACCATGCTTTGCAGTGGTTGCCTAGGCTTACAGAGGTAGACAAAAGGCAGTGACAGGTTTGTTTACTTTTAAATTCATTCATTTTTGGCTTATTCCTAGCTGCAGTTACAAAGTTCAGGTATTCTTGGCTCTGCTGTTGTGATTTTAATGTCTTTTATGTGGATGTTTTGAATATAACTGCAATTACCCAGTTATCTCACTGCTCCATATAC
>JAWWEV010000001.1:113789137-113806015 GCA_035583235.1 Hafferia zeledoni
GCAATTGTCTGTATATTTTTACTTAATGTAGAAATGCATTAAGTGAATGTGTATTTTTTGAGCACAGTCAGGCTGACACAAGCATTGAGAGGCTGTCTACGCCAGACATTGTAATGAACATTAACCAGCTTTACAGTCTCTAGGTCCTAAAAGACTTTGTGCAAACCTAGTTTGATGTAGTGATCAAGAAAAGACACACATTTATTTGCATGAGAAGTTTTATTTAACAAAATACACAGATTTTAACAGTGGCACTTCACTTAGGAGCCCTTCTGCCTCCTGAATACTGCCCTTCCCGAGGAAGGGTTCTGGAAGCCTGCTGATCTAAAAGCACTCATGGATAGTCCAGCAGACAGACAAGCTTTGCCAAATCATATGTTCCTTCACTCTGAGTGGCCATCACAACTCTCCTGCTTTCTGTGGTGAAAGTGCCAACGCCATGGGGCTTCCCAGTGAAGGGTTAACAGTGTAGAGACATGTGCTGTACAAGCTTCCCCATTTACTGCTGTGGCTGCAGACCAGGTCTGAAAGGACAACAGCCTCCTGCTATTCCAGGCCTCATGTGCTCAAACTGAAACTGCCCTTTCTGTCACTGCATGACGGGATATGGAGCACAAGTGAAGCACACTAGGTTTGGTGGCACTGGGTGAACAAGAGACCCAGCTGGTATCAGCACTCAATATATTATCTTATTCCTCCCTAATTATTTCTAGGCACTTTCTCTATAGAAGTCATGCTATACACAGCACACTTAAAAAAAAAAATCAGACCTATAAATAGCTCTCCACTACTCCCTTCTCCAAAAAGAATTCCATAACTATACAGTACACACATATGTAGTTTTCCATCTGAAGTCCTGTTACAATGGCAAACTAATGGTTGCACAAGCACCAGGAATTGGCTTGACATCTACTCATGCTCAGATGTCTGAACACTTCAACCCCTTGAAGTTTTACCTTCTTAAGTAATTTCAGATCGACCCTATCTCCAAGCTCTAGTTGACACCAGCTGGATCCCTTTTGTGAGAACAGAGGGGGAGGCAGCAACTGGACATCAATTGCATTGTCTTCCTCAGAGATAAGGAAAGTCACTTGAAAAAAAAGTGTAGATAACCCTCCACTTTGTATTTCCAGGCAGCTGGAAACCCAGCAGACAATGTAGCTGTTGCTTAACAAACACAGAAATCTACATTGTATGCCAGGTTCATGCCCCAAACCTGGACAGTCTTCACACACAACTGATAAAAAGCAGCTGTGCACATCACAGTTCACAGTACGTTTCCTCCCATAACGCACAGTGGTCATGAGATCAGCAAAGGTGTTTCAATACCTTTCCTTTGCAGGAGAGGTTAAAGATTCTTCGTTGAAAAAAGTGAAGTCCAACTATCTTCTTAGCTCAAATTTGCAAATATTCTCCTAGTTTTGACTGCTACAAACCCCAATACTAGGCTACAGAAAAGACTGTTGCTTTCCAGTACACAACATCCAGGTATTTAATCTGATTCTCACTGTGAAGCAGATCCAACAGATATCCATTCCTTTATTTGGGGCCACACCTCAGACGTTAACTTGTTCGCACTGTGAACTTGTTCTGCACCTGGGAGAGAAGACAAATCCAACAAAAAGTCTAGATAGAAGATATGAGATGTCATCAGAGACCCAGTAGCCAGATGTAGCTGCTGATTGTAAAGACAGAATCTACACTGACTACTGAGCGACTGATGGGCAACTACAGGTTCTGGGCTGACTGATCCACAGCATTAATCCAACACGACCTGCAGAAACAATTAGGAAAAAAAAATATCAGTATATGAAAGAGTTCTGTAGATTAGCCTTCATAAAGAAAGAATTTTCCACAGTTGGTATTACACAGATTTCTTGTAGACAGTAAACAAAAAAGCATGTTGCCAGAACAGTCACCTCAGGTATGCAGTCATTAGCTGTTATAATTAACAAATGTTCCTACATATTTATTCTGAAATAACCTGTTTTATCCCCATGTGTTAGTAAAGACCTGATCCAAAAAACAAATAATAATCACTCACAAATGTGAAATAGAATAATATCAGAACCAAAGTCACCTTAAGTTTCTCCTTAATCCTCAACAATATTGTACAAAAACCCATTAAAAAAAAAAGCCACGAATTATGCAAAACCAGGCTTTTCTTAGTCTGTCAGAAAGGGATTCAGTAAATAAAAGTAAACTTACAGGCATAGAGGTAATGCTGAAATAGAGAAACGTATCTCACATTGCATTGAGGGGAAAAAAGGTACAAGTCCTACATAATTTAGCAGAGAGGACAGAAGATGCTGAGAGTTCGCTCCTATTAGAAATCGGGAACAGCATTTCAAGTCTTCACATAAAAGCTCTCATTCATGGTGATTTGAAATTCTTTCATCTCTGCTGTCAAATGAAGGAATCCCAGCTTCTCTACCAGCTTAAGAACTGCTGCAGCAGAGTGCAATATATTCGAGAAAAAGCCCAGTGGATCCATGACTAGCTTGGGCTTCCAGTAGTGACTGAAATGTACTCTAGGTAACTCCTTGAAGCCTGTCAGCATTAGGATTTTACACTGCAAGAAGTAACTTAGTATTGGTAAAAACAAACAAAAAATGTCCATCAAGTTAGAACTGCTCACCAAGCACTTCAAGTACTTGTTTAAATTCAACCTTGATCTGGGAACTTGCAAGACTTTTAACTTCAATGACAGCACTGTAGCACTGGTACAAGCCAGGCAAGTGGGGTTTGTTCCCCCTCCTTTTTTTTTTTTTTGTTTGTTGGGGGTTTTTTTGGTGTGGTTTTTTTTTTTTTAACACAGAACCATAGCAAAGAACATTTTTTAACATACTTTTAATAATTTATTTTTTTTAAGAGTTCTTTTACCACCAATGTTTGATCAAATTATAGTAATATCACCAGTGACTCAAGACTGGTCTTTTGGAAAGGAAACAACATGAACAGCTTGCTATCAAATACTTCTGGAAAAAAGTGGTAGCTGTTACGCCCCCATTGTAACAGAAGTATGCATGCCCTGCTGAACCCTTTCACAATACAGTTTCCCAAACAGCATTGATTAAGCATGAATCAACAGTATTTAATCCCCATGCAGTACCTCTGCTCACGTCTCAAACTTGCACAGCTCAGAGGTTTGCCAGGAACAGGGATATGATGCCAAGGCATGAGAGCAGTGGCACTGAAGCTGGGAATCCAATATGGACATTCCTTTGCTGGAGCCCTCACCTCAGTGATTTGGACTGTTTGTTTACTGCAACCTGCCCACTTCTCCCTCCTTTTGGAGGCAATGATTTCACCCTTCCTTGGCTTCAGTGCTCCTCAAGACAAACCAGCATAACCCTCTGCAGTATTGCCATCACGCTCCAGCCTAGGGCTAAGCCATTCCCAGAGCACTCCCAGCTTCCCTTTCAGTCAGGATGTACAGGAGGCAAGGATCATCCCACAAAGGAAGGCAGAGCTCATCCACCACACTGGGATGTGGCCACTCAGAGGAAATATCTCCCCTCTGATCCTCAGTTAAACTGGTTCTGGAATAAGCCAGAGGAAGGACAGTCACTGCATCCTCAAGGAGAGGCCAAGAGGCTCAGACAGCAGCTTTACAAGACTTTGGAGGCACAAATGTAATTTTTAAAATTAGAGTTTTTTATTTTAATGAAAACACTTTTGATTTATTACATTATGAACTATTCAGTCACTTGCAAGTTTTAGCCAGACCCCTTGCAATTTTAAGAGGGTAAGAGGGGTGAGGAGATGAGCAGACATCATTCTCTGTTTAGGGCAGGTGAGGCTGAGGGGCAGTTGCTGAGAAGTGTTTTGTAAAAACACTAGACTTCTGAACTGCCCCCAGAATGTTGGGGGAGTATTCATGCACACCCAACTCCATCCCAGCCCAAACCAGGACAACAAGAAAAGGTCCAACCCCCCCTTGATGACAGAGTTGGGTCACTTCAAACTCAGAGCTCTTGCAGGAAGGGAAATGGAGGTTTGTGAACACCTCAGATGCAGGAGCTCTTCGTGTGTATGTAACCTGAAGCCTCGAGTTGTACCATAATTCTGGGCCATGGATGTTCAGAAGCAATTGAGCAGTGGCTGGGTTTGATACTTGTGCAGAGAGGAGTCCCACTCCTTTGTGAAAGCAAGAAATACCAAGTTACTGAGAATAAGTCACCATCTGTTGTCTACCAAACCAAGAGGTAAATTTTTGAGACTGGTGAACTGTACTAATATAAAGATTCATTGCCAGAAAAGCAAGATGCAACTGAGCCCATCATCATATCATGTAAAAACTAGAAAAAACCTACTGTATATGTGCTGTGCATCAAATACAAAGGCAGGTGAGCACAACACTTGTGAGTCACCTCCTGACTCACTCCTCCCTTTACTTGCTGAATCAAGATATGATTAATATGATTGAATGATCTTTAAGTCAATTAATCAAGGCAAGAAACGTAACAGATACATATGCCACCATACTTTTTCTGTTTGAATTAAGCAAATCACTTTTAAAAATCAAAGGTCTAGCTGTTGGATTGATAGGAAAGGGAATAAACAGGTTCTTATCAACGAGCTCTGCTGTGAGAGTCATATCATGGGCTAATATGTTCTAAGGATAGCAATGGCACTAACAAGCATTAAAATCTATTGTGAAAATAGGAGAAAGCTATTCATTATGAATACCAGGGTAGGTGGGGAATGAAGAAGGGAAATACCAATTATTTTGGTTTGAATAATAGTTCTTCCCATGAAGTCACTGAATTTGATTAATTTTTTTTGGCCTGGAGAGCACTGCCACAGGTGTCAAGTGAAATGAACACAAATACATCAGTGTCATTTTACTCATTTGCTTAGAATGCATATTGTGATATTTATAAGTGGAGAATCTGGATGCTGTTAATTAAAAATAATAAAATAAAAAAGTAATTACCTGGACATTGGCTTCAGTAACTTTCCTAACAAAAGCAAGTCAGCATATCTGCAAGTTCAGAGCTGACAGTTTCACTGAGATTTAATAAAGCCATCACCAGGGACAGCCAAAACACATAATTCAGTGCACTGGCACTGCAGTTGAAGAAATATTTCTCCATGCTTAATGCACAATACAATGGAATTTCAGCATTTACCAAGCATGCCAAGAGCTTCTAATTACCTAATATGAACTTCGGCAAAGAGCCATTATTTCTTAAGTTCTGAATTCAGTAAAACAGATCAGTGCTTTGTTTCAAGCGAGTAGGCACAGAGTTTATAAAGGAAATGCATAATTGTGGAGTTCAGCTGTGCACTGCAATGCACACGACTTAATGAAATGGGAAACTTAATAAAGGCAGTAACTTTTCTTTTTTAAAAGCCCACAGTAATGATACAGAAGGTGAAACCAACATTAAATACAGGTGTCCAATTAAAACGCATTCCCACACACATGAATTCCCCTGCAGTTACATAATTACACCAGAGCCAGGGTATCTGTGGAGCAAAGCATGCTTTCAGTGATCCCAGCTCCTGCATACCTCAGACCCTGTGACTGTAGTGGTCAAACCCATTCAGACCAGCTGATGGTCACTTGACTCCCTGCACTATTTATACATTGCTCTATTAAGTGAAGCTTCTGATTGGGCTGAATAGATTTATGAAAATCCTGCCCAAGACATTTTTTGAATTGCTTTGCCAGAGAGCACCAGTATGAGCAAGCCTAGGGAGGTATAGAGTTGGCAGAGCCTTCTAAAACAACTTCCTACAGGCAAAACCACTTGCATTCTCAAAGGCAAACTAACTAGCTTGTTTTTAAAATTTAATTGCTGATAAATGCAAACACAGTTACCTTTAACCAGGACCTATTTTTGTGTTGACTTCACAGACATGGTCTTTGAAGGATTTGATACAAACAGATAAGAAACTGGCTTAGTTGCAAAAATCCGTAAAGGATGCTGTAAATACTTATTCAAGCATGCAGAAACCCACCAAAACAAACTATAGATCAATTCAAAGTAAGTTTTACAGGCATAAATAAAATACAGTTTATATGGAGTTAAGCAAACTGTTCACTGAACTTGATGGAATAATGAATAACTGAGCCTACGACTTTGAAGAGTGGCACAAAAATTCCACAGAAGAGCATAAGCATGAATTAAAGTTCCTGATCTAGAGGCTTCTGTATGCTAAGAAGCAATGAACTAAGTTTCTTCAGGACCTGCATTAGGACCACGCTGTTCTGCAAGTGAGTAACATTCAGTTGTCAGCTATTGTTAGTACGTGCTCACACCCCAGTGTATTGTAACTGTCCACTGGATGGTAATATAATAGGAGGAACTGAATTAACTTATCAAAGCACAATTTTATGAGCAGTAACGTAATTCTATATATAGATGGCAAACAGTGCCACTGAAGTTTCTGTTTAGGCCCACATTGTTAAACACCTTGTCAGAGGATTCCAACTCAGTTTTTTTACAAGACATATGGAAGGTAGCATTGCCCACACTAATGGCATTAGAGAAGCACCCACAGCCAGATCCGCTTGCATGGACAAATCCAGTGTTTCTAAGCATGAGGAAGGGTTATAGTGCAGGCAACTGCCAAAGCACAAAAAAGGTGAGAGGGAAAAGTGGGAAAAAAACCACCAACAAACATTTCCCCCCACAACCTGTGTGCCCTGGGTTCCCTGCCTTACCCCAGAGGTCAGCCAGGCTGAGTCACAGTCACAGGCCTTGTGCCAGTGGCGTAGGTTTGCCAAACTGACTGCACATGGGCATTATGGGCACACATCAGAGTGCAGAACACACACAGAACAGACCCACCCAGCCATTTAATTTCAGCCATTTAGTTGGTGCTCCCAGCATTATCAATACTGTTGTAGAGAGATGCTGAGAATTCAACAGCTGTCAAAGGATTATTTTATCCATTCCTTAGCTAGCTTAATTCTCTTTCTAAACAGCTCACACGCACCTTGCGACAGCACACCCCCAGCATGCCAAACACTGGCAATTTGAGTAGCAACACAGATGAAACATGACTAGAAACTAAATGGGTTAATCACAAAATACTCTACATTTATTATAGATATGATTCAGCTGAAGTTAAGACTAAATGTTACTAAATTCTGATGTTGGATGAAGTTACTCAAACAAGCCTCTCTCAATAACTCTACAGCACTTAAACTTTGATGGCTGGGCTCTGAAAGCCCTGCTATGTCCTTACCATGCAATTCAATTCAAGCTACCATGCAGTTCAAGCTCGTATAGTACCCAGTCTGTGTGGAAAACAGGGGCCCTCATCTTTTGTAACACAGTTATTTATGCATGCTGGATACCTATGTGCAGAAAATACCAGGGAAAGAAAATATCAACACGAAATGGCAACCATCTAGTAAATAAGTGACAGCATACCCGGGATGAGGCAAGTTTGATCCAGAAGTCAGGTAAGAAGCTGTGGCAACAATTCCTAACACTAATTTCCAGCACTGATGGCGTGATCCTTCTGTATACTTGTCAAGGACCTACTTTAAAGATAATTACTCTTGGAAGTGCAGTTAGTACTTACTTCAGAGGAAAACAGCATTCATGTTACTTGAACTTTGCAAAATAAGGCACTTGATTAGCCAATTATGGAGATGATGTTACAAAGCCACCTGGTCCTGTATCACACCCTAATATGCAATAGGAGGTTGGTGAATATAAATTAGTTTACTGTCCTGTTTCCCACCTTCCTCCTACTTGCCTTCCTCTGAAGTGAACTCAGCTGGGGCAGGTAAACACAGTCTTCCCCTTTTAGCCAAGTGCAATATGGAGCTTAATACATTTATGCTGAGAACTTTAGGTTTATAATCACCTTACTGTTCCATAGGAAGAAACTCTGCCCCCCAAGCATGAGCTGAATAAGCTGGGAAAAGAAGATACAATAACTATTTAGATGTGTGTTTTAAACTAATTATTTGTAAGCCCGTAAGTATGGACTATAGGCATGGTTTGTGCATTGTTTTGTCTTCTGAATCAGAGGTACTTGCTTTATCCCCTCAAGACACCTTCCTTCCCTTGGTAAACGATAGAACCATCCCAACAAACAGAACAAGTCCACCCAAGGTGTCACACCAGTTATCCAGCAGCAAGCTTTACTCTGGAAACACAAGAGACAAGTTACACATGCTAAGAAAGTCTGAGTGTTATATTATCTACATGTTAATTAAGAATATGCAGAGTCTACAACCTGCAACAAAAACATACATATAGCTTTAAAGTGGACTTCTTAAAAATCATTAGGAGAAGATTAAAGCCCTCAGAAGCCTGAAAGTCTGAATCACACCCAGACAGTGCAGATGCAGTTAAAGTCTTCAGAAAATTTGAACTTAAACCACAATTGGTATTCGGGATAACTGTTCTTCAAATTACTTAGAAGATGAAGCTCCTTGCAGCAACAAAAAATAAGGCTCCCAAATCTTTAAGTGTTAAGAAATCTTTACAAGAGACATCTGAAAGCCAGGAACACATTTTATCTTGCCTGAAGATTCTCACATGACAACAGCATGCTACTGTGCCACAGAGACCTAAATGCGTATGTTTATCCCACAGCTCACATGACTTTGCTTCCTTTAGACCATAAATGGTAAAAAGAAATATGTCCAGCAGAAGAGCAATAGGTACAATGTACTAAGAAGCTTCCCAAAATAGACATCCATTCTACAGAACCAGAGGCAATATTTACTGATATTAAATCTGCATGAAGTAATAGGCACCAGCAAGTCACACACAGGTTACAAACACCAATTCACATAGGCCTAGATAGGCAATATTCTATATTTAACTTAAGAGAAAGTAGAAATAGTGATGTGTAAGGGACAGTGGCATCGATGCTTTTAATTTTAAAGTTACTAAACTTCTTATTCCAAATTGGTACTCCAGGCGTAGTGTGGAAGAAGTCACACAGATCTAGATTTTATGATGATTTTAAGATGATTTTATCTTACTGAAACAACCATTTAAACAAAGATCCCCTCTCCATAAATAAATATACAGCCACATACACACACTTGCACTGGAGTGTTGAGGTAAATGTGAGCAAACAAGTGCATTGGTGGGGGAGATAGATGCTTGTCACTACTACTTTACCTGCTTGGTTATGGGACTGTACTACATGGGTCACCAGCTGAGCTGTGTAATGAGGTTATTAACATTTGAGTGACACGTGTAAGTCCAAGCCAGACCATCCTCTTATGCCTGACATCTTACAGATAATTAAGAGGGAGGCAAAACAAGTGGCTGCATCTATCAGTGCAAAAGCACTTTGTGTGTACTGAGTGCTAATCAGTAAACTTGTAGAAAATGTCATAGTAACTATGCTAAAAAGACACAAAAGTCTGGGCTATGTCCTAAGAGATGCTGACAGTACTAGCACTGCTGATAAATTAAAGACTACTTGTTACATATAAAGATGTATTTGGTGTGGTTTAGCAACCTAATACTAGAAGAGGGAGATAAATGGGATTCTGAAAAAAGCCATAAACCCACGAACTTAATAGGTGAAAAAGTATATGTGACCACATTGTACTATGAAGATTTAACTTTTACTTTATACCTTTTCAAATAGAGAAATACAGAATCTGGAAGAGAGGAATGAGTTTGTGGAAATATTTTGTGCAAGTGATGAAATCCCATGAAACAGAATACAGGAGGCAACAGCTGGAGAAGCATCTTCTCTCACAATAGATACAATCTCCAGACTGTTTTACCCACTCAGAATCTTGCCAAGATTATCTTTTAGTTTTTCCATAACATGAACAGTTTTTAGACCATCTCCAAGAAAAATACAAAAAAATTATCCAAGGACTGTTGCTGTAAAATCTCACTGGAAAGAACTGAAAAGTAACTCACTCAAGTATCCAATTCACTGGGATACCTCAAGAATCTCAGGAATATTCAAAAATATATCCAGGACAAACAGGAAGCAATATTGTCCTTTGCCAAGATGACCTTAGAATGAGCAAGGCAAATTTATTCAGAGCAGGCAATGACTATGATGACAAGAATTCACAACACTGAGAAAAAGAATAAGGACTAGCATACCAGTGGGTTTGAAAAAAACACTCTTGAAGGGAAATCCCATGTAGTACAGAGTATCAGTAACATTTAATTTTGTATGGATTGCTAATAAGTTCAGGCTATGACAGAAAGCAGACTACAGCAATCACAAAATGGTCTCAATTTTGAACTGTACATTAAACAATATCTGCTACCTAAGTTTTGATATTAACACCCCACCACTACAGTGTGTGGTGGTGGGCAGTAATTAAATTCATTCTGCAATTTGAAAAGGTGTCTTAGAGTTATGAACACTGTGTTACAACAGCAGACCTTAACTGGAGCTTCTCATGAGGACTCCCAACCTAGCCCAAATAAGCACGACTTCAGTGAAGTGCCCATGGTACCCACAGAAAGGAACGCAGCTTCCAAGTGGAAAACTCCAATGAGAAACCATTACTCATGGTTCCTAACATGTACTGAAAAACCTTACTCAAACCAGACTGTGACTACAGGCTGTGTTATAGAAACACAGAGGGTATACCTGCCCTATTTCATCCAGTTTGATTTACTACAATGTCCACTCATTAGTCATTGTTAAATTCAGCTGCTTAATAGGACATCTATCCTAGATGCAACTATTATGTATTCCTACTTCTAAAAACATCATTGCAGAGCAAGAACAAGTCCTGGGTATTCCTCTAGGAAGTTTTATGAGTTCTGTGGATTGTTTGCTTTTTTTATTCCAAGTATGCAAGAACTGCATTAGCAACAGTACACTAGAGTAAACAAGAGAGCCTTTTTGTACCAGCCTTATGTGCACTCAACAACTTGCTGCCCAAAACGGCTTTTTCATTATCAGAGATTCAGTGCAAAGAGGTGATGGCAGAGTATATTCTAAAGGTAGAGTTTTAAAGACCAAACATCCAAGAAGGACAGTGGGAATGACCAACCAAACCAAAAACATATGGTACATCTGAACACTAAGCATTTCAAAAACAAAAAACTCAAAACCAAGTGAAGTATGAATTAATACACATGCAATAAGCACAGAAGACAAATGACAGTTCTAAATTCATGCACAGTAGTGAATCTAAAAAACAAGGTTACCCAGAGAAGAAAAGTAACATTCACTGCAAAATTCTGTACTACAGTCAGGAGCGTGTCAGATCCATTACTGCAATTAAATTTAATCTTTGAAACAAAGCCTTTGGAACTAGATTCCTATTACAGGTCAAGATGACATTAACAGTACTTAAATGTGGCCATATGAAATTCAGTTCTCACACTGCATACTTTCATTAATATCAGATGAAGAGAAGAAAAAGGAAATATTGTCTTTGAAGCATAACATCTGTTTCAAATTTGAAATGTTATTAAAGTATATTTTAAAAACAGCAGGTAGATTTGTACTGATAAATCATTTGGTAAAGTCTAGTTATAGCTGATATTTTGTAACGCATGGCAGTAACACAGGAACTACTATCAAACAGCCAGTCTTAGTCACCCTCACTCTTTTCTAAAGTGCAGGGGGAATCCCAAGCCAAAACATGTGCATGGATACTTGTGATAGGCAGCAAGGGTTAGGCAGACAGGCTTTCCTGACTTTCCATTCTGTGTCTGCTAATGGTATGATTGGCTTCAGAATAAGTCTTAATCCTTTTTATCTGTCTGCTCATGTGAGATTGGCAACTACTGCTGTGAACATGTGAAGTAATACAAGAAACAATTTCTTCCTGTCAAAAGTTGTAAGGAAGGCTGAATACCTTACTAATAAAGAAAAGTCATTCATTTACAAGCTTTAGAGTTATGGAAAACACAGCTTTTCCACTCTAATAGTTTGCTACCTATACAGCACAGTCAGCACTGTAACTACTGCACAGATTTCCATATAAGAGACCTGGGAGTTCTATGTTCCAACACACCTTCAAAGCATCTTCCCATCATCTGATAGAAGTTTTTTCTTCTAAATGAAGCTTATGTTGCCATTTGGAGACTTGCTTCCCCAGCCCACTGCAGAGCCTTCTGCAGGCTCCCAGGGGAAACATCTCCCTTTTGTTGGCAGAATGCCTCACACAGCATCACTGGGCAACTGATGGGGAAATCCAGGGCACTGCAAGAATACAAACTTCAGCACAAGATAACAATTAGATGGCAGAGCTGCACAATAAAGTGCACAATGTTCATAAAGTACAAGCAGTGTATTAAAAACAGTCATTATGAAGATAATAGCATTCAGAGTTCACATCCTGGGGTACATAATCACAAGTAGTATATGCAAAAAAAAAAAAATCCATGGTATAAGACAGGAAGGCTATGGTAAATTTGTTTTAAAATAAGTCATTCTAAATAGATTCAGAACACAAGACAAACATTTTCAGTGGAAGTAATCCATCTGATATCTTGAAAGAGACTCTTAGTAATTGATGCCTTCAAGAGAACTTTCTCAGCTAAAGCTATATATTAAACTCCAGGAGGTGCAGTACAAGTGGTTTTTTTACCACATTTTGTCACAAGAACTGGGAAATAATACAACAGGTTCTAATGGGTTTAACTGCTTTCAGGACTAAAATTTGGCCTAAAATTTGTCAAAAGTTGTTTCTAACTACGTGTATGGCTGACATGCCACCAGCGGAGCAGTGATCAGTCATAGAGAGACACACTATTGGAAATTCTCCTGAAAAATAACTGGGCACTTAATCTAAAGAGCAAGAACAAATTGTGAGGGAAGATGTAGATCAAAGCAAACAAGCATTCCCCATCGAGTACCACTTGAGTTCTGTTAGTGGCAGGACATAGGAGTGCAAAGGTCACTTTCACAGTTGATGTGGGTTTCCTTTAAGATGCCTGGAAAATGACTATGTTGACCACATCCACATTCTGAAATTCTTTTTTGAGAACTCCTAACGAAGCTTCAGCCAAAGGAACAGGAACTGACTCATTTGTACAGTACCCATCCACAGCACAGTCACTCTCAGATGTGTGCCCGAGATGCACGTGGGCAGGGATAAAGCAGTCAAAGTTCACACTGCATTTGAGACTTCAGTTTGGGATTCTGCATTGAGACACCAGTGCTCTGCAGAGATGTGTGCTCACACACATCTTTATCACTGCAGCCTGCCACTCCCTGTCAGTGTCAGCTCTACTGCTTCTGTTTCTGAACACAAATTTATGCACAGAGCTAAAGGCTGCAAGCTGAGCTCCAGACTGTGAGCTGTCCACAGTATTTTACTATTTGCAAGTCAAACTGGCCATGAACAAAGAGATAAAGATAAATAAGCTGTCATGTTATTACAACCTGTGTGTAGAGTGGGGGAAAAAAAACAAGTGTACCTTTTGAAATGGGCTTGACTGTACATATTCTGCATGAATGAACTCACTCCTACTTACGTTTTACTGCAAGATAAAACAGTTCTGAAAGCAAAACTTGAAGGATCCAACAAATCCTTCCAATATTTCTAATTCACTTGTCAGTCTTCATTGCATGGGAAAACACAATGCAGTGGAGGAGGCTCCGTACAGGACAAGTATCCTACCAAGTATCACCTTGCGGCTGTTGGCTATGTATAGACTTGCAGAAAACAGGCATCCCATTTAAAAGGCAGCTTTCTACAAAATAGGTGTGCCACTAAGCCATTGTTTAAACCCACCGAAACTGCACTGAATCATTTCCCTGAATAGCATCACAATGAAGTGGGTGTGTTGTTTTTAAATGAAGGTGTCTGCTAAGCAAGTTCTTTTAACAATTTTTGATTATCAGCACATCCCAGAAGCATAAGACATATCTCTGAAATTCCATAAAAATTGCACTTACAAGTATAAGATGCCAAAGAAGCAACTCTGCACCAAACAAGTTAGGGAAAGTAAACGTTGGATTCCAGGAAGAAAACACTTTTAGTCTGACTACAGAACTGTGCTGCTCAGGATATCCATAGAACCTTAGCTGCTCCTATCTCACTGGGCTACTCAACGCAACAAGTTAACCTGACATCCCAGGAATAGTTTTCCCCATGGTTTTGGCTCTCCAGGCTGTCACGAAGCAGCATTTTTTGTCTACAACATGCAAGTGTTTTGTCTGGGTTTTTTTTTCTCCCTTTTTTATGTTTTTTTCCCCTCACTAAGGGAATATTTGACTAAGCTTCCCTGCCCATATCTAGGCACCTTTTAATTGATGTGTACTTTTGTGGTATTGAATTGCACACTGCTCCTCCACCACAGAATTGCAGGTTCTTAGCCTCAGCCAAGAAGTTAGAAAGTTCCAGTAGGCCAATTTATCAGGTGACAAAAGTATATTGGAAGTGCTCGAACCAAAGAGGTTGCAATCTCTGAAGTTACACATTACTGAAGGGTGTTCTGGCTACAACACGCACCTTTTCAGGCAGAAACTCCTGGGGAAAATACAGCACTCAGCTTGCCAAAATAGCCTTTTTTCCCCCCACCTCTCCCTACCAGATCAGATAATCAAGCAGATGTATTACCCTGTGCCTGACAGCAGAGCAAGACATGCCGTGGTACTTCGTTCTTAAGAGGCAATTAGAGATTTCTAATTCAAATATATTGCCACCTTCTGTACTCATTTTCTAGCATATGAGCCACTTGTCTTTTCAGGGGAGCTTCTATTATATAACAGTGCTACTAAAACACGTAATTTCCAAGAAAGAGACACCTAGACAGGGTAACAGTCACAAGTGGTGTAAGAAAGAAGTAGTACATTTATTTCAGTTTTTCTTACATAAAGGTTTCTCCTACCTTGCTGCTGTTACTAATATACTTAGCAGAAGACAAGATGCCTTTCTACATTCCTCCTCATCATTCAACCTACTGAAAAGAGCCGAACAAAACCAGTAAGGCAATTGCAACTTGGAGCATCCTTCTGACATCAATGTATTTCGGTCTCACAGGTTCACTCTTCTTGCAGCCATAAACCAGCTGGGAGAAAACACTTCGATTTTCTTGAATGTGGAGTGAGATTTTTGCCTTCTCCAGCTGCTATATATTTAGTAGGCCTTAGTGAGACCTGCCTGATATTCCTCAACTAATGATTTCCAAGCAGTTCCAGAGAGGCAGGTGATTGCCCAGGTAAAACAGTGTCAATATTAAGAGACAAGCTCACACATCTTTGACAAAGGGAAGCATTTTTATGTTTTATATGTGAAGATTGAAAGCTTGGGTATCATTAGTCATGTCAACTTCTCAGACTTTTGAGCATCACAAAGCAGAGCTACTCATGTAGCTGACAACAACAGAGGAGACTGGACCACTACTAGCATTCAAGTGAACAACTTTACAGGACACATAAATCAAAGGCAGCTTCCACCAAAAACTGCCTACACCAGGCAGCAGAGTGGAAACCAACCAGACACTGAACTTCCAGTTCCTGTCCCCAGCCACAAGGCACATCCCCCTCGTCTACTTGCACTGTCAGTTACTCCCAAGTGTTAACGACACTGCACTGCAGCACAGTTTAGCTGGCACCTACCAACCAAAGGTCAAAAACCTTTCTAAGGATGCTCACAATCCCTTAAGCGAGGATCAGTTCCCTGATAAAGCAGCTTAATACTTTCACAGCCCATACTGCAGTTTTTCCTCCCGGAGAAAACTTCCTAACGCCTCACTCTCCTTTCATCCTACTCAGGCTTTCCCTATCACAACTGCAAATACTATTATGCAATGTACGTGAGCAGTACATTTCCTATAGTTTCCGGAAGAAAGAATAAACACTGGATTTCATCCTCATTCCACAGCTGCTTGTGGGGACGGAGGCCTCCCATCCACTCTTTCCTTCCCTGAGGAATTTCGGAGGAGGCGCAGAGCTCTCCCAGCCAGGGCTCCAACTCTGCTGCAGCAACCCCTGCACCAGCGTGCCCCCTTTATCTGTGCCACTGCACAGGCCAAAATACCTGCCTGCTTAGGGAACTGGCACCCTGAAGGCTGGCTTTGCTGACAGAAGAAAATTAGAAGCACCAATTATTCATGATAATCTATTTATATTATTATTATTCACTGGGTACTACATCAAGTACAGATTTCTTTTGGGGAGCTTATTTATAAGCACAGTGCAAATTGATTATTACTAGCATAGACAGTATCCAGCAGAACGCTTTTACTCTCATCTACTTGTTGAGAAATCAGTGCTTTATCAAGCACCCAAGAAAAACCTTCAAGCTTTAGAAGAGACATACTAAACTGATTTAGATAGAATTATGCACTGATAAATTACTAGTGATACTACATAGTCATTAATGATGACTATTTGCATATTATACCTCTCACAAATTCATCCAGAAGCTTAACTAAGGCCATAGGTCTGAAGAGTTAAATATTTGTTGGTGCCACATGAGAATCTTCTCCAATCAAAGGCTGTCATCAACTCACTAACTAGTGAATTTGGTTAGGACTTGCAAGATTTGCTTGAAAGTTTAGTCTACCACATGTTAACTAAATTAGGGAAACAGTTCAAAAACCATCAAATTCTAAATTCTTTAATTTCTGAAGATGCCTCCTGAAATCATCAGGATAGTAATATTCCTGAATTTTGCACCTTTTATTGGCCAATTTGCTAGCACACAAACTTCCCCTTTGTGTTTGCAGGTAGATACTGGCAAATATCTCCTGTTTTTATAGGAACCCAAGAACATTATCATATGTTCATATTCACATGATCATCTCCCATTTAAAGCATTCAAATCCCATTCAGTAAAACACATCTCCAAATGCTGAACCTTCCTTATCGCTATATCATACTTTTTAACTAAGCCTGAAATTTAAAGTAAGATTATGCACAAACATTGTAAAAGTCTGTTCTTTTTAATATTTTCAATGGTATTATTTAGGGTTTCAATATCTTACCTCATCTCAAATT
>JAWWEV010000001.1:113806115-113861995 GCA_035583235.1 Hafferia zeledoni
ACATTGTAAAAGTCTGTTCTTTTTAATATTTTCAATGGTATTATTTAGGGTTTCAATATCTTACCTCATCTCAAATTGAAAGGACAAAGCAAAGCAGGCCACTCAAATGCTCAGCCACTCCAAGCACTTCCAGTGAAGATAGAGACAACTTTTGCCAATAGAAATAATTTCATGTTTATTGCCCAATCATACACTTGTTAGACAAGAAGAGCAAAAGATTAGTAAAATACAAATATTTAATTATGCACAAGTCATCCAGACCTGTGATGTTTTCCTTAAGGTGTGAACAGCTGGCTACAAAATTTAGACCAGATGTTGCTCTTAAAATGAGCACTGATTTATAAACATGCAGTTTCACCATGACCAAGACAGCTACAAAACTGCACAGCACTATGCATCTATTTATAGTAGATATTTCTGACGGTGAAGAAAAGTGAAACATCTGGTTCAAGATGATTATGAAACAAATAAATCTCATCACCTAATAGCTACAGAGCATAACTTTTCAATAGCACAAGCTGATGTGCAAAAGGGAACCCAAAAGTCTGCAGAAAGATACTCGTACATCTATTAGACACTGTTATTGTAAAGATGGAGTTTAGAAAGACCATTAGAAGGCCAATATAATTTTTTTTTCAAGGTGCTGACTTTGATGTATCATTATGTAGAAAATAACTCCAATCTGAAGATTCACTGGCAGAGTTGCATCACTGTCTGGTACTAAAAGCATGTATTGTTGTAACTCAAGTAAGTGTTCACAAATTCAAAACTACAGGGGTTTTGTTCTCCCTCATCTACATAAATGTTTGGAGACAGCCAGAAATTTTTAACATGGATGTATACACAAGTAAGAGTGTGGCATGGCTGGATGTCAGGACAAAGATAAATGTTCTGTACATCTGACACTGGGCTGAAAGCACAGCTTCTGAGTGTGAGCAGTGAGACAGCAGCAAAACCTGCAAGAGAACTGCTCTGGTCTAGAACACCTGAGTAGGAAGGAATTACAACTGGGCTATACAAAAAGTAGCCGAGTACTTCCATTTGAGAAACATATTGCTGGCTCAGTATTTCTAGGCAATAATTCTGTCAGATCATCAGTTTTGCTGGTTCAATATCCCATTTTATAATATATAGTTTGAGCTGTGCCAGTATAGTATATTTTTTACAAAGAACAACTACAGCTTCTTCCCTAAGCTTAGGACAGCTTATCTGGCTGTTGTGTACTATAGTCAAAGATGAAAACTTTCACATTTATAAAGAAAATAGACTAAAAAAGGAATAATTTCTAAGAGATTACAGATAGTGTTCTCCTGTGAGCCATACCCAGTCCCACCTTTCCAAATCTCTATTTAGGTGACAACATGAACAGATTTTTTTGAGACAGTGTGGGGGTATAACAGTGCACAAACACAAACTTGAAAAGGAGGTTTAAAGTATTCTTCTTGGGCAAATAGTTGCGGTTCAAATATATCACTAGGAGTACTCAGATTCAGCAGCATCTGTATTGTTAGGCAAGCCTAGACAAGGCAAGCTTTTCTGCTGGGAATTGCACAATATGCCCATGTCAGTTATCTTCGAGAATAGGTCAAACACAGCCATTAGGATTTGCTCAAAAACTATCAGCCTAACCACTTGGGCAGGATGATGGTCCAGAGAACCTCCTATGTGCCAGGTAGTTCTTTCACACCTTCTAGTACGTCGTCACTCCATCACCAACTTCAAAGCCAGGCAACAACTCTAAGATTTCTTGAGTCAATTAATTCTTAAACTTTACATCATCCATTTGAACCATAAAAACAGACTTTCGGTCCTGTGACTGTTGAACTTTTATGATACTGCTATTTGTACCAGAAAATCACTTATTTAAACCTTTAGTGCTCATCAGCCTTTGTGAGTAATACAGGAACTTCACAGAAATGGGTTGATGATGATATTTTGGCATTACGAACTGAAGCCAATGATAAATTACATTTAGCATGTGTGTAGGAGACAGGAGGATTTAGATACATACTCCACATCAGCCTACTCATCCAGTAGCTCAGGTTTAACTTTTTCTTTTGGTGCTAAGGATTTTTAATAAGACATTTAAAGGAATACTAACAGCCTATCACAAGCCTGTAAAAGTGCTCTATCTCTTACACATGTATTTTGAAATAGGTTTCATCTTTCTCACAAATCATAAAGAAACAAATAACAGAAGCTCAATTTCTCAGCTCTTGCTATGATAAGTAATTTGCAAGAACATAATAAACTGAGGATCCCCCGGGAAAACTACTTCAAACATGTTACGCTGCATTTCCAACAGGTATAGGTACAGAAGAACTACCTCCAGTACTTAAATTACAGATGGGTTAACAAAATGTTTCTGCATTTGTATAGAACAGCTTCCACATTTTAAAAAAAAAAGTTTTCAAACCTCAGCAAATTAGAACATAAAGGGGAAAAATTTAAAAAAAAACCCTTACTGCTAAAAGAACAGTTGCAAAGATAAGTAAACAAAAGGGCAACTCCTTCTTCCTTTACCATGTAGTAAATGTAACATCTTCAGAGCCTGGAAACAAGCATCCTAGCCTGTTAAAACCCTTCTCCAAGTTAAGGTTAACTAGAGGTGTAACAGCTAACCCAAGAAAACAATTCCTGGGCAGGGGAAAGAGTTACAGTCTAAGAGGTGGTGAACCACAGTATTATCAAAAGCAATTCCTCACTGCCACACTTGGGAGTGTGTATGTGTACTATCCAGACACTGAAATGACCTGTGGAATCCAATCGGTTCAAGATGCTATAGAGTAGAGGGGGAACACACCATGCATTTGAACTTTCCATAAGTCATTGTAGCTATTATAATGATTTCTGATCTCTTTCACTTGAAAGTTTATTTAGTCACAAAAAGACATTGATGTCCAGGAGGCCAGAGTGTGTATGCCTGAGAGAAGCGTGATGTGCACCAGCACCTCGTTTAAGAATATAAAAATTAATGAATCCAGAACTTGCTGCTATCTGACATTTCTGGGTGTTACTGTGCAGTGCTGCTGTACCATGCACGTACCTATCTTCACAATGTCTTGCCATGCACACAGTCAAAATATTTTACAGAATCCGCTCACTGCTGAAGTGCTTGAAAACGACTGAATAAATGAGGGACAGAAGTGAATGAGGCAAATAGCCCTTTCAGCATCTGAGCTGCCAGCTGACACAAACTACAACTGTCACAAAAAAAAAAAAGAACAACCACTTAGAATAATTAGTAAATTAGTAACTGTCATTATGATACATAACAAAATTTACTACTTGCAGTTAATTTCAGAACACACCGACCCCCACCAGCATTTTGTAATTCCAGGCATTTTCTTTTTAACACAAATGTTTTCATTACATATGCTCACAAAAATCAGACAGCAAAAACTTACTTAGAGAATGAGGGTAAAATGTGGTTTTGCATGAGATCATATACTACAAAACGTAAGGGGTTTTTTTCATGAATAAACTGGAACAGTCAACAGTATGACACAAACCAAAATACAAGTAACAGACATGATCTAAACTGATTTTGACTAGAACATGTTTCTTTAATTCTCAAAATTTCAGTTTATGCTTAAATCAGTCAGCCCTCACCTCATACAAGTATTTCAAAACAGGTGAGTGAAACCCAGTGGGAGGGGGCTGATCATTTTAATAATAGACAACAAATCGACTACAGTTTGATTTTTTTTTCCAAGCTTTGACTACTTAAACAGAGTAGTATGTGCTTTTTATTTTTGGGAGAGTGGGGGGAAGGGAGCAGGGGGACCTCTGGGAAGAATGCTAACCTTATGAATTCTTCCTCTGGAATTTTAATTGGTAAATCTATAAGTAAAAACGTACCCAGCTGCAGGGAACTGCTCCCCAGCCCCACCACAATCACAGAACCTCGGAGCCATGTGCTCAATTCTGAAAACAGAACATTCCCCTCAGATGGTGCCCAGCCACACCTGAGCTAAGAGACTCCAACAGCAGAAGCTGGATTACGCTCTTCCCAATATGAGAAGCCAAAGTGCCTCTAGAAGACACTTATCTCAAAATCTGTTCCTTTTATTGCTTCTCTTATTAGACATTTCCTACTCGTTTTTGCAATAAATTTAGCTACACAACAACCTTGAGCTCTATTTTTATATACAGCATTGTTCAAAGAGCTTCCGAAAATTGTATTAGGAAAGAGAGAAAGGCCTTTGAACAATTAAGACAAGCTTCCTAACAGAAAAGTAAATCTCAACACTAGCTAGTTTCTTTTTTCTCTTTTTGGAAAAATCTTCACATAGGTAATTGAAATAGATAAGAGCAAGAGATTTTAAAATAAAACATTCAGTGCTTTATGCATCAGAACCAATGGAAAGAGCATACTCGGGATGACACCTTTTAACCTGTAACCAAAGAGCTTTCCAAATGCGTGTTGAAGAAGTTACAGCTCAAAAAGAAAGTAAAAATAAAGCTCACAAAGTTCACAGCAGATTTGAAACATAGCTTACAATTTCCACAGAGTGGATCCACCACTCTTTACTTAGTGACCAATACGCAAGGGCTACAAGGTATTAACAAGCACTGTTTCCCATTTGACATGCAGGCAGTTTTCAATCTACCAATTAATGTGCCATACTTAAATATAATTGAAAGAAATGTCTCTATATGCACTTACACGGTAACCTGGTTTTTAGTATCACACTGTATTTGTGAGTCTTGTAAAAACCAACAGTCTAAACATATATATATATATTTATCTCATTATATTTCTGCCTTGAAGAGAATTATGTCTCTGAACTACATAACACTTTTTCCTAAATACTTAGATGATATTAAGCAACAGGCACGTGGGAAGTTATATCTAGTTTTAACACGCAGAAAGCAAGCGAACTTGCCCAGCTCGTGATTTAAAGTCACTTCAGCTTCCACACACGAAAAAACAATGGCAAAGCAAACTTCCACAAACAGCCGGCCGCCCCAGCCTTCCCCTTCGTCAGGAGCCCCGACCTCCGCACACCGGAGACCTTCCTTTCGCCCGCTGCAACCCACACCTGAACGCCACGATGCAGCTCCCACCCCTGGGGAAGCAGAAAGGAGTTCCCCACCACAAGGAAGTCGCAGACACACGTGTTAGGGGGCCACTTTTATCCAGACAGGGTTCCGAGACACCTCCGAGGAAAGGAAACGGGGAAAGAGGAGGCGAGGGGAGAGCAGGAAGACCGCGGTACCCCCCAGGTGCGCTCTCCGCGCATCCCGCGCCCACCGGCAGCGCAGCGGACCGACCCCCCGGGTGCGGGCCGGGCAGTCGCCCCGCACCGCTCCGCACTCACCCCATGTCCGAGCAGCGCTTCTTGATGACAGGCGGCTCGCTCCCAGGAAGCCCCGCCGAGAGCAGGCTGGGCACCTCCGCGGATCCCCGCGCGGATCGGGATCGGGCCCCGCGGGGCCGCGCCGGGAGCAGAGCGGGAGCAGCGGCCGCCGCCGCCGCGCTCTGCTCTTATAGCGACCCGCCAATTAAGCGCGGCCAATCGGCGGGCGGCGGCCACGTGATGGGGCAGTTCCAATTACGGCGGAGAATTTTTCTGAATTAGCGGGGTTACACAAAGGACACTCATTGAGGGGGAAGGAAAAAAAAAAAAAAAAAAGGGCAGCGAGCGGGAACGCCCAGCCGGAGCCTGCTGGTGATTTAAGGCAGGAAACTCCCTCGCCTCACACAGACACGGCCGCATTCAGCACCGGCCAGCATCTCCGCGGGAGGAATGTCTGGCGCACATTACGCTAATCCTCGCCCCCGAGCTGGGGTTTACACAGCCACCGCGGCCATCGCTTCCCCGCGCCGAGGGAAGAGGCGAAATCCCGCCCCACCGCGGGAAGAAGACCTGTTTGTTACATGTATACATATGTAAAAATAAATATTTTTCAAGTATCAGCTGGAAGCGGCTCGCAAAGTAAGCGATGTGCCGGCTCTGCTCTGAAAAACTTGTGTGCGTGGTGGATCACAGGACTCAATTAAACAAACAAACAAAAAAAAGGAATTATTGAAAGGCATTATCGAATGATTAGCAATTAGCAGCTCCCGGTGCCAGAAAAGACTCCCGCAAGAAAAATGTGCCTATGCTAACGAAATGTTTTACATTTTTATTTTGAGGAATTGCTGCAGTATATAACAAACAGGCTCTCACTTAAAAGCAATGCTGAAAACCTCACCTGCCCACAAACCCTTAAGGCCAACACCTCCGAGCGCCTGCCTGAGACATGACACCGAGCCGCGTTTCATCTCCATTTTCCTGCCCTAAAGAAACACGTGTGGCCACGAATATCACACGGGCGCAGCAAAACGCCATCCAAGGCACAACCGGAACAACGGCAAGGCTGCCTGCCACTGGCAAGCCTTGCCAATCCCAATTTATGGGCAGGAAACGTATGCCAGGACAAACCAGTCGAGATGACTCAAGTCGCCTCTCCCCCACCCTCCTGTTCCACAGAACAACAGCCCTCTTTAGCAGCGGGGAGTAGGACCTCTTGGAGGAATGACTCAAAGTTGCTCTCAGGGGTAGGGGAAAACCCCCCATAGAACAGAAAACACCCAATCCCCCGCCCACTTTTCACATTATATTAATTGAACTCACAACAACTGTCTTGAGGTAATAAATACAATAAAGAGAATTCTAGTTTGACTGCAAGATAAGTTTACTGAGGTCAAACCCAAGGGAAAACTAATCTAACCACATTTTCAAATTGTTTGGAATATTCCATAGCCCAATGAAACCATAAAATGACAAAAACATCCTATCCTAGAATAGCATGAGGATAAAAAAAAAAGTTATCTTTAATTAAAGGCAGATGACAGTAAAATTTTCACACTCACACTGTGTACATACAAAACTTAATATCAGTTTTTCATCTATTATATTTTTTTAAAGAAAATTATCATATGTTTTAAGCTTTAAAGGGGTATTTTTTATCTTTGGTTAAAGTGATTTGATTAGAATAAAGAGATCAGAATACTTCATAAATCTAGTCAATGAGCATTAAGCCAGTAAGTGATTTTAAGCAACAGATAGCCAGATTAGCTTAAGGAGAGTTACATGTTCCATCTTCTTGGCGGACAGTGAATAAATCACTCTCAAAATGGCCATGAGTTTTCTTTTAACATAAAAAATGGGAGATGATCTGTCCACCTTCATGGGAACTTTAATGATAGATAGGAGAATTGAAGAAGAGAAGAGATGAGACCTAAGACAACAGTTGGAGCTGCAGAAATAAGGTACTGGAAAGCAAACCAGCCAACACCTCCCTGAGGACTTTTTGAACATGACCATATCTCCATCTTGAAAAAACCCCTGCAGCTTCCCCTCAGCTCCTGCAATTGGAAAGTTGTTCCAGAAATTGGTTCTGATGGTTTGGGTCTTTCGCTTCCCCCTCCCAAAAAATTTCCAGCTTAAACTTATTCAGGGCCAGCTGCTGGCACAACATCAAGTGATCAGCATTGTCCTCTCTTTGCTAGAACAGTGCCTTTCCTTTTCCTGTGCTATACCACAAATGCCCCCATTCTTCCATTCTGCAGCTTGTTGGTAGGCAGCAGTCATCTCTGCCTTCGACTCTGATGAGATATTTTAGCCTAATGATTTTATCATGCTTCATCTCAGAGTTCTTCCCAAAGCATTTATTATAAGGTTCTTCATGAAAATACTTTAGATTAAAACAATCAGTTCTTTTTGAATGGAAACCATGACTCAGATGAGCCAAATACAAAATATTCCACCAAAGTATTCTATGTATAGCATTTGTGTGAATTCGTGTGGCTGAAGCCAGCCAAATAACATAAGTACTCCATAATGGAAAAGCTGATTAACCATTATAAATACTTCAGAAGTACATTTTAAGGTAAATCCTCGAAATATCCATGTGAAATGGTAGAATTTAGTCTCCTTTAGAAAATGAGAAGGAGAGGCCAGGAAAACTTAAAATGTCTTGATCAACATCACAGAAGTTTCCACCAGGAAGCAAATTTCACCTAAGGAGCTCTTGGCTCCCTGTCCCACGTCACATCTAGAGCACACTGTGCATCTCATTCCAATGTAACGCCGAGACAGATGATCTGCAGTCGCCTTCTATGTGGCTAAAACGTAACATACAAAAATTATAGCAGCTGCTCGAATGGGGTAAGAGGTGCTTTCATCATTGACTTCATTGTTGAGAAATACTTACTTGGTAAAATCAGTGTATTTTCTGGTGGTGGCATTTTAGCTTGTTTTTAGAAGGATTTAGGGTCAGGCTAAGACTTTTGTCCTACTGCAGAAAAGAAACACAGAAAGGTGCATCACGGAACTGCTGGCAGCAATGGTCTAATTTCAGCAACTTGATCATGCAAATGTCCAAAGGTCATCTGGATTCTCTTAGAACAGACTGTACAACAGACTAAGAGAGGGGTACTTCAGTTTATCATGGAAACCCAACTAAAGCAAGAGCGGAGAGAATGAGGAACACGAGAGGGAAGGCACTGTTCTCTTCATCCTGCTCTGTGCACCCTTAGAGACAAAGCTCCCACCTGTTTTCCAATGTTTTCCTCTGTTGACCCTTTCCTCAGGAGACCTGTTTCTCCTTATTTTCAAGCAGAACCTGTTTCCTACTGTAGTCAGCAATTGTCCTCTCCCAAATATTATTCCCTCTTTACATCTCACCTTTGTGTCTTGGTCCAAACTTGAGGGGTAAATTGCTTGATTGCTTTTAAGATGCTCCTCTTTAGTATTGGACACTGGAGCCACCCAGTTGATGACACAGGCAAGAGGGCCTGATCCAGCCAGGATTTCAGCACTCCACAGTGCTGCCAACAGCCACCACCTACCACACCTGTTCCCCAGGGAGTTAGGCAGCCAAAGCTAGACAGTTCCCATCTTTCATAAAGTCATGATGAAGGTGAAGGAGAAGAAAAGGCCACAATGAGACCATGTGGGCAAGACCACTGCTCTGTCTCCAGATCAAGTTTATTCATGACAGTACTTTGTGACCAGGACTGAAAATACAGAAGTCACCTCAGGACAGGGGAAAAGAGCAGGTGCTCTATCCTTCATATTTCCTTGAGGGAAGAAGTGAGCTCCACAGTAAACTAACACCACCCTCAATGCTAATTGCACTGAAGGCCCTCCTCTGCCAGAGGGGAAGAGCCCAGCCCAGAGGGAAGCACCCAGAATCCCTGGGACGTGTGAACCAGGCACAGTGACAGACCACAGACGTGTGTGTATATATACATCATTTCCTTATAGTACTTATACAGAAGCAGAGGATGCTAGGGAGAGGAGGAAAAAATGAATTTTTCTCTTTTCTCCCCTACATATCTCCTTTCCTTTCAATACCTTGTGCCTTTATTGAAAAAGTAAAGCTTGTAAGCACGGAGATAAAGAAACATGCATCATTTAACTAGAAAATGAGCAAGTTAATTTTTTTTTTCTTTTGAGTAAACAAGTGATCTAGGCTCTGAGAACCTTTTTATTTAAAAAAAAAGCCAAAACACACAAACAAATCTAAACCTAACCAAACTCAGTACTCTTTCATATTTACCCTTAAGGTATCACCTATTTGTCTCTTTTAGTGAAAATAGAAGGGCTGTATTAGCATGCTTGTCTAAAATTACACTTTTCCACCAACTTATGCAAGTTATGGTACCTAATTGTGACTGATTCATGGCATCATTGTGCAGAAATTCCTCTGTGCTCAATGTTATATACATAACACACGTGTTAGCTTTCAGAGGCACTGAGCTGCTCCTAATTTCCACTGGGATTGTTGGACTGCATCACCTCTACAAAGTAGATCTCTGTAAACATCTCTTTTTCATGTATAAAACATCTCCTTTGAATGCTTCTAGTATCTGATCACAGAACTTGAGCTGTGTTCAGCCTTCAGCTCTCAGGAAACATGGCTTGTCAGATACAATGATGAGCAGAACCGTAACATTTGTGCTTCCAGCAGTAGCTGAAGACAGAAGATTGCCATCACCCATACACAGTGGTATCTGACACAAACTGTAGCAAACAGAACACACTGCTGTACATTTGTGTAATGAAAGCAGTATAGCTTTTATCTCTTGTTGGGGCAAAACTTGTTAAGGACAAAAAATGGGAACATTAAGACTAATTAGGAAGAAGAAAAATATAATATTAAAGTGTTCTGATACTTCATTTCAACAAAAATTCCTATATATAGTTTCCTCAAAGAATTATTTTTTTTAATGGATTCAGAAATACAAGAGCTTGACCAATTTTAGCATTGCTTGCTGTAGCTTCGCTAAACTGCTAAAAGCAAGCACATCTTACAACCAATACAGTGCTGTTGTCTGTTAAAGTAACAAGAAAAACAGAATACTGCTGCTGCCTCCATACCACTTATGAAAAGGAAATCTTACTAGACTCATATCACCATAAGTAACATGGCAGCTTGAAGAAGGATTTCATTTGCTCTGTTTCTAAAGAGATGATCAACTTTTTCAGACTTCAGTCACATAAATATACAGTGGGTGAGGGTGGGGGAGGTTTGGGTGGGAGAAAGGGAGGATGGAAGAGGACAGGGTTTTATGCCAAGAGCTGAATCATAACCATGTGAGTAATTTTTCTTTTTTTTTTTTTTTCTTAAGGGTATGAATCAAATTAAATTTGTTTTGCTGTGGGTGAAGGAAGAGAGAATATAATAGCATGAATCAGAGCAATCACTAAATATGTGGCACAGACTAAAAATTAATTACAATTACTGCCTTATTCTGCAAAGTTTCTGCTGTAAGGTGCAGCAATTCTGTTAATCGATATAATCCATTTAAAAAAAACCTCAGGAATTAAACCCCTTCAATTATTTTCCTCTTCCTTTTAATTTTTTTCCTATTGTAATGGGAAAAGATAAGCATCTTTAAACAAAATCTTGCTTAATCTGTTAGATGCCCTTTTGCTCCAGTGGTAAAAGAACTGCTGCTAATAATGAAAATTAGATATTAGACCGCATGTAATCTCATCCATCAGGACTAGCTTGAGGATGAAAATCCATGAGGTACATGCTTTACCAATTGAGCACAGATACTTTATTAAGTATTCTATTAAAGACAACTTATTTAATGAGAAATGCAAACAGAGAAACACTCAATGTCCCTTTGTGTTTTCCTGTAAGAGTGAGACAAGGTCATGGAAAAGTGAGTGTTGGACAATGGATCTTCTGCACTTTGGAATAGCCATTTAAGTATGAGATGCTGGGAAAATTATAAAGGGCTTAAAACATAAAATATCTTTTTAAAGAAGCCAACGTAGTTACGTAGGAACAATCCATGTGTTATTAATTATTAGTTAGATAGATAACAAAGGACATAAGTGTTTTTGTACTAGGTAAGAAACCATTGATTTTAGTAATGAAAAAGTTAGGGAGCCTTTGCCTCCAAGTTTCTAGTTTGGAGAAAACAGTATTTAATTCCCTGGCTGAAAAACACAATAAAGCTACAGCAAGACATCATTTGGAATTAATTCTTCCCCCTAAACAACTCCAGATCTTTCCCATAGTAATTCTCTTGCACGTGCCCAGTAAAAATCTCTGTATAAAGGACTGGTATACAGCATGTTTGGGAATTCAGCTGAACCACAAGCCTTAAGGACGCGATTCCCAGACAGACAGAAAACTTCTGCCAGGACCTCTGCAGCCACTGTGACTGTTGGAGAAAATGGAAGATCTCTTGGGTAACCTGAGCCAAGCTCCAAGAGGAATAACATTTGCCTGCGTGTGTTTTGGAATCCCTGTTCAAACTGGCCTGTGGACAGAAAGCCAACACCTGCTCTGGGGCGAGGTCTCACCTTCACCCTGCTCTTACACCAGCCAAAGGTCATAAGCTCTGGCAGAAGCAGTTGAGGTTCCTGCCTGCTGCCAGCTGATGCCACCCCAATGATGCTGATGCCAACCTGCAGGCCAGCTTCATTCCTGTTGGCATCTCCTCATGATCCTCAAGAACAGTCATACTATCACTTAAAAACCAGAACTAAACGGGCACTTTAGAGACCTGGCAGACAGATGGTCTGCCCAGGAGTGGTCAAAAAGTTCCAGGTGACAATTCCCTCAACCATTCTGCTGGAAGTCCCCCTTTGACTATCTCAAACACTAATTGTCTGGCCAATCTCCTTGCTCTCTTGTAGAATCTGTGCCTCCTGTTTTATCAGTATCACTCAATACTCTGTCTCACTCAGGCCTCTGTCAGTTGCCAGGCAGTACAAAAGCCCAACCAGCTTCTCAGGGCTTGGTGAGAGGCATATTCAACACCTCTCATGTGGATCATCACAGCCTTCCAGCATCTCACAATCTTACCTCACATACAGGACATGTGAGGGGTAACAAAATAACTCAAGACTTTGCAATAAACCATCTAAGACTGAATCTGAAGTATTACTAGACAGCAGCATCCGCTGGAATCACCCTGTAAAACACAGCAATTGGAACTCTCCAACAAACCTTAAAAATCTCTCAAAACATAGCAAGAGAAATTCTCCTGCAAAAGATCAGTTCCACTCTGTGGTAAGCAGTATTTTGTGACCGTTTACTGGTGTGATGGCATAATATGAACATACAATTATTTTTTCTTTATATTCACAGCCTCAAGGAAGGTTAATTCCCCCTCACTTTCCTCAAGACAAAAATCACTGATGTTCCCTAGCTCACTTGCAATGAAGAACAAACTGCAAATAGAAATAAAATACAGGCTGCCAGAAGTTAACCAGAAAAGATGTTCAGTATATCTTATTGAAGGATAAACCAGCATTTTTACCATAGCTGTGGTCATCTTTATTTACAACACAACAGATTACCACAGGTTATTGTGGTTTTTTTACATTTCTGGTTAAATTATTTCTCAGTTACTGTGTAGAAATCGAACTCCTCCAAAGTTTCTCCTTCTTATTTTGGAATAGAATGGCAAAGCTTAGTAGGACTGCTGTCCAATAGATGATATACACCATTTGGTAAAGCTAATTCTCAGCTCACCATGGCAAATAGCTGTTATTTCTTGCAGGTGTTGGACAGAAAGGTTCAGAAAGGACAAGAACATTTTTCTTTGGCAAAAAAAGACTGTATACCACTATGGATCAGGGCAGTAATGTTCCCAGCCACTAAGCACAAAGCTCTTATATCCCAGTCCCAGATATTAATCATGGTTTGCATAATATTATTATTAAATACAATATAATTTTGTATATTTCAGCTATGAGGCTTTTAAGTAGTTGCTAGAACATATCTTTACAACCAGCTCTTCTCAGCTGTCTCAGTGACAAATTCAAAAGGGAATCTGCTATCTAGTCACTTGGCTACAAAATCATAGTAAGGGTAGAGAGTATTTTTTATCCAAGTACAGCAAAAAATATACTTATGCACTTAGCAAAATCATTAGGGATTTATCTAAACACCACAAATTTTGGTAGAAAATCTCCTGTAAACTCATCAGCTTTAAATTAATACACACATTACTAATATTTATTTACTTCAATGGCTTAAAAAATATTTCTGAAAGTAGCCTTTGAAACTTGAAATTCTGTTTTGCTTTTAAGAAAGTCTTGCATCTTGAACATTTCCAGTATTGCCAAAACAGTTCAAGAAAACCTGATGGGAAATTCCACTTGAAAACGACAACACTTGAAAATACACTTTGAAGCATGGGATGGGAACACAATCAAAAATGAAGCACCAAGTATTTCTCTGTGATTATGCATTTTGTTTCTCCAATCCTATGAAGGATAACTATAGGAAGGGGGATGCACATGGATGACTGTGTGGAAATGGAAGTTGTAGTCAAGAATATATTACACCACTAAACTCATAATAATATATAGAACTTTTTCCTTCAAAACTCAGGTACAGTATGGCCTTGGGTACACACTATTGCCTCCAGTGCATTGGGGTTTTTTCCTGTCCTTTTAAATTTAAAAGGCAGTCCAAGGCTATGCGTTTCAGTGAGTTCAGAATGGATGCACATGTGAGCTTTTAAATTAGTCTGCAATTCCTGAAACCTGGTAATTGAAATTTGTTTTAAAGCCTTTTCCAAGAGAGAGGTCTTAACACAGACAATTCTGATCTTGCACCTTTTACACAGCTAACAGGAGGCATTTGATTTGCATGGATTAGTGAAGTCACTACAGGCTGATTCATATGCCCACAATGGTTTCTGCACCCCAGAATTACATCCAGAGGAGGGGCGCAATACTAATAAATGCAAAATTAATTTCACACCTCTTAAATTATAAGGCAAGTCTTATCAGTTCTAGACTAAGCTTCTTGGGGCTAAGGCAGTCTTGTCTGCCTCTCTTGCAGAGCATTAATCATGCTGTGGGTGCTCATGGCTAATAAGACACATGTAAATCTATTCTGATGTGGTTTTTTGCCACTTCAGACTAGAGAAGAGTCGCACACACAGACATACTCTTACCTCTCTACCTAATGATACACTAATGCGCCTAATTGAAAAAACAAGTCCTGATAGGAACAGAAAGGCTTTGTTTTTGTTTATGCCACCCAGACAGAGTCTGTGGCTATACAATGCAAATAGTTGGCAAAACCTAAACCGCAAGTATGCAGCAGCACTGTGAGTAATAAAGATAATGTTTGTATTTTGTTTATGAAGAGCCCTAACCAACACACTAAAGCAAGCACATCGAAACCAAACAATATTCAGGCCTTTAGAAAGACTTAGGAGGATCCAAATCATATAATTTAATCACTTTGTTCTTTAACAATCTAAACATCACTAAAAATTTACAAGCAGTAATTCTGGGTAAGTTCTCTAGGCTGAAAAATGGGATGTAGCCAGTTGCGTTTTTCTATCCCAACTATTAAAGTTCAAACAAATCAAGCTCTATTACTGAGGGAAAAATAAAAAACACCTCACAAAATTCCCTTGCCCCAGAGGTTGAGAAATGCTGTATTGCTCAGCCAACATGGAATTCCTCCGTATCTGGAGTCATGTGAAATGCGCAAGTATCTCATAGTTACTTCACTGTGCTGAACAATCTCCATATGACTTTTGCATGGACTGCATGGATAACAAAGTTATTCTATACTTCTCAAAAAAACCCAAACAAACCAAAACGCAAATAAACAAAGGAATTTAAAACACTTTCCCTCTCTTAAAAAAAAAAAAAAAAAAAAAAAAGAGAGAGAGAGAGAAAGAAGAATAAAGAAAGAAAAAAGTAAGAGGGAAGGGAGAGATTCTGAGCCAAGATTTCTTACAAGATAAAAATTTCCATTTTGGCTCAATATCAAATGCTAGATCAAAACGTTATTATTGACAAGCCTGTTGTTTTTATTTAGAAAAAATGAAATAATTTTTATTTTCAGATACACATAGCACTCTCACTTGCCAAAAGTTGGTGAGAAAAAGCTCCATGTAACAAAAAAAAGTAACAGCACATTTTCTGTCCTCCTCTCCTTCCATCCCGCGACTGGTAGTTCTGGAACCTTTTGAGAACAGAGACACATTCAAGGCTTGGGGACCAGCACTCTCACCATGTATATGGGGCTCAGCTGACGGAATTCAGAAGAGGATCCCCTTCCTGCACGCAGACTTTGCAGGGGTAGGAGGCAGGGCTGTAGTTCTTCCAAAGTAACTCATCAGTTCACTTGTCCAACAGTGTATTTTGGGCTGCAAGCAGATCACACTCAAGAATAAGAGCAGGGTGGTAGAGAGTCATTCTCTGGGACCAGTGAACTAACAGTCACATACTACTAAGTGGGGCTACATTTTTGCTCCTCCGTTAATGTGCTCCCAGCTGAGGCTGAATTCCTTGACTATACAGAATTGGAGACATTGTGAGAGAAGACAGATGGAAAGTCAGGGATCCAACTGGTTACTCCCCACAAGACACATCAGAGGCAGTCTGGACAGCTGTGCATCACAGACTGTCCCTGAAAGGTGTTGACCAAAACTGCCAACACATACCTTAAAAAGCAGAGCCTGGTCTATAATGCCATTCTCTCCAACCCTTATGTGCCACATAAGTAACCAAAGGAGCCAGCATAATCATCCCTGCAAGGAGCTGCACAACAACATGTGTGGAGCCTGACTTGGAGAACTCCCAACAAGACCTAGCACAGAGATGTATAACCTTAAGCCAAGCAACAACCAGCTTCCTCCAGCACAGAGCTGAGTTTCTTATTTTCATAATCCATGGCTCTTAGCCTCCACAAGCAGCCCAGACTCCTCTGCAGATGATGCCAAGACTCATAAAAAGGATTGCCAGGTGACCCAGACCTGCCCAGCAATCAGGTGCTTCAGCATGGACAGTACTGGCCTCCTGTAACTGCCTGAACAGCCAGCTCTGGGCACATCACCCCATTTCTTACCATGGCTGCCATGACAAGTCACTGTGGCTGAAAGGCTGCTTTGGCAGAACCTCTTCTCTAGCAAGAAAAATGACCACAAACAACCAAAATCTTGAAGAGCTACTCCGTGCACATGTGGAAAAAGCTGACCAGAAACATTCATGTCCAAAACACCTGCACTCCAGCAACACTAAATCTTCAGCTCTAAGCCAGCTATCTCGTCCTAAAGTCTTCTGGAGATCTGGCTAGAAAGGACTTGGAGAAAGAACAGAGGTTGCCTTATCCTCATGCTGTCCATTCTGCTATCACCACTGTATGAGAGGCTGTGTTGTCTGAATCTTTGCTTACTATTCTCAGGGAGAGCCTTTAAAAATATGGCACTAGGATATAACATCCTTTGTCTGATTGTCACCCTCATACACCCAGAGACAATTGGGAAAAACCCCTACGGAAATCCTATCAAACTGTAGCTGGAGAGAGGAAGAACTGGCATGGAATGTGTGTGTCTGTAGGATTGAGCATCAACAGCAGAGCAGCAACTAAAGGAAGGGGGAGGGAAGAAAAAAAGAAAAGAAGAAAAGAAGCAAGCTCCAGGAGTAGTTACCAAGTTCACAAGGATGTCTTCCCTGCTTCTATTCTCCTAACATTTCCTTTCTCTTACGCATCCAGCCACTTTGTAAAGAAAGCCATGCCACAACCATTCCTGCAATTAAATGGAGAAAACTGAATCATTCTGTAAGCCACTGAGAACTCTGCACAATCTTTGAAGCATTTGTTTGGCCAGTACTCCCAAAAGTGCCAACTTGGTAACTTCTCATCAAAGCTCTCTTAAGATTCCTGTTTGCTCAACTGCCTAAAAATCCCATTCACAGACCTCCGCTGGGAAAACTCATGCAAACAGCTACTAAACCCTTCAAAAGCAGACAAAGAGCGACCAGCACATCTTCTTTCCTTCACATCAGGGACATCATTAGCTCTGTTATTGAATGCCCCCTTCTTTCAACTCCCAAATTACTCCCTTTCACAAGGAAAAATCCTTCAGTTAAACCCTTCCTGAAGCCAAGACATCACAGCGCATGCAGTATCAACAATTGAGGGGCACTCTGGCTACACATTCAGAACCTGCACACAAGCAAAGGTGGCACATTTGGGTAGACCTAGAGTTCTGCTTCCACCTTCCTGCTCCACAGCAGCCCTCCTGTAGCACAGATGCAACAAAATTTGGCAAGAGTGTATACACTCCATGCCCAGGAATCTTTTGATTTCCTGCAAGCTCCAACTGTCCAGCATTTAAGTCCGGGACAGCAAACCACTTAGACGCCTCCACAAATAAATGTTCTCGGAAGCAGGTTAGATTAAAAATACACTGTAACAAACATCTTAAAATATGTCTGCTCAGGCAAGTCTGAAAGACAAGTGGTGCTGGTACATTGAAGTATTCCTGTTCACAGGGTAGCTAAAAAATACCTGATTTATTTCTCTTTTGCAACACTGTGTCTAGAAACAACAGGCCACTCTTACCTCTCTGACACTGAATGGACTGCACAGTATCATTCTCAGAGAAATCCTACTTCACTTTTAGACACTTTTTTTTTTTTTAGTCTTATTCAGAGTATGAACAATTAGGTTATTTTCTCATCTTAATAAATGATGTAAACTCTCCAGACATATGGTAGCATTTGTATGCTTCTAGGCAAGCAGTGATAACTTTCAAATGTTACTTCCCCTCCTCCTCCTCCACTACATGAAACAAATATACTGGAACCCATTTAAATCTTAGCAACAAACACATTTAAAAGAGACTAATTTTAGTTAAAGTTTCCAAATGTCAGATGTACATGTTAAATAATTAGACTAAGAATTAAAGAGCAGATGAGTTCTCATTCTCATCACTGGTTGAAAAACTGCTTATATATTTCCAATAAGGATTACACAATTTTTCGAGACAATGCTTGTACTTAAATTAGCAAGGAATAAACAAGTGTCAGCTCATGCTTACAGGGACATATTACAAGTATCATTCATGCTAATTCAACAGATACAAGATTAGAGGATTGCTGCTGTCTTGTTCAGTTTTGTAAGTATCAATTCACAACTGCTTCACTTTTCTTTTTCTTGTTCAAGATCCATATCAGGGCTCAATTTTTGAATAAGGTAATGGCTACAAACTGTTGATGGACTAAGGGTTAGATCTTTCAGAAGCAGAAAGCCACCAAATCCCTAAATGAAGGTATGGCATCACACCTATCAAGGTAGTTAATTAGGAGAAGTCATGTCCAGGAAGGACATGAGCCTGTTTCAGTGAGTCCAGAGGAGGCCACCAAGACAGGTAGAGGGATGGAGCCTCTGCCTGATGAGGAAAGGCTCAGAGTCTCAGGATTGTTCAGTCTGGAAAAGATAAGATTTTGGAGTGACCTAATTGTAGCTTTCCAGTAGCTGAAGGGAGCAAATAGGAAAGATGGAGAGAGACTGTTTACAAAGACATGTAATGACACAGCAAGGGGCAATGGATTCAAACTGAAAGAGAGTTGGTTTAGGTTAAAAATGAGAAAAAAACTCTTTACCATGAGGGTCGTGAGGTATTGGCACAGTTGTTCAGAGTAGTTGTGTCTGCCCCATCCCTGCAAGTGTTCAAGGCCAGGTTAGATGAGGCTCTCAGCAACTTGATCTAGTGGAAGTTGTCCCTGCCCATGACAGTGGAGGTGGAATTAGATGATCCTTAAGGTCCCTTCCAACCCACACCATTGTATAATTCTGTGATTCTAAGACTTTGCCTGCTGTTTTCTTTGGAAAAACAAAGCCGCATTCCCCCAGAAGCTTTTTGCATTTACCAGATTCTTTCCTATTATTAAGAAACACTCATGTCCTCCCCAAAAGTACATGGCAGAGTCACAGTGGAGTGGTTCAGGCATCCTCTCTGATTGAATGTTATATTCTCATCCATTATTACTCAAGGCTAGTCATAATATGTGTTAGTATTTATAAAGTTGGAATCTATTCAACCTGTCCACCCAGTAGCTGACTAACTGGACGTTATTACTTGAAAAATAAATCTCACAAAAAAAGGAAAAGAAAATAACCTTAGTACATAGAGTAACTCACTCTATGCCTGTATTTTCTTGAACACAAGCAGTACTAATACTGAATAAATTGACAGGTATTTAATCTGTAACAGCTTCTAAGCTCCTTACAGAACAAGAAAAATGAAGACTACACAATTAATATTATTTTGCACTTTCATAACTGAAAGGAAAACTTTGAATGGCCAAAGACTTTCTATTGGGGCAAATTTTTGTTATTCCTTTAAATTAAGAAAGTGCTGTGTGCTTCAGGGGGAAACAGGCAAGAGTAACAGCAGCTGTTTAGCACTTTTGAGCTAAATGCTCAAAAGAATACTGAACACAAAGCACATCCAGAGCTGCAGCGAGCCAGAACAAGAGCTAAGGAGACCTAAAGGGAAAGAACGACGTCTTCCACCACCTTCACCGAAATTAAAGAGAACAATTCTTACCCCGAGATGTTGCTTATAAGGCTCTGCTTCCAGAAAGTATAATGTAAATTTGTATGAAGCTAATGGGAAATCAAAAGCATCTGACTAAGGAAAAGCTGCGTTCCAGGACGGGAGCTGGGAGTGGTGTCACGTTAATGCGGGGCACCCTTAGGCGCTGCCCAGAATTATCCCCGGTTTTGCAGGTCGGCGGGCGCTACACGCGAGCGCAGCAGCGCTTGGGCTGGGGCTTTAAAAGGTGTCGGAGGAAGCGCGGCTGAGACACCGCAATCCCCACCCACGGCCGTGTCAGCGCTGCCGCTGCCCACGCAGCGCCCGCCCCGCACATCCCGCACACCCACCCGCCGTCCGGGAGCTGCGGCTGCCCCGGGGGCCGCCCCCGCCGTCCGCTGCGGAGCCGCCCCGTCCTGTCCCGTCCCGTCCCACCCCGTCCCGCCCGGTCCGCTCAGCGCTCCCCCCGTCACCCCTTCCCCCGCTCCTTCCTCCCCCGCCACCCCGCTGGCGATGCGGGCCGGGGGCTCTCGGTACTCCACGTCCTTCCCGTGGGTTTGGTGCACGGCGGGAACTGGCGTTAAAGCCTTCGAGAGAACAGATCTAAGTCAAATGAACCCCCAAAGAACACAGAAGCCACCACACCACCCCCAGTCCGTAAATCCCCGTGCTGACTTGCTGGGCTCTAAACTCTTCTTCCAGACGGATAGGTTTTTTGGGGGGGATTCCAACCCCTATTCTCAGGAAACATTTACATCAATAGCTACAAAGCATTCTCTGGAGACTGATGAGAAGTTCTGAAAAGAGCTTTGTCTTCAATTACGAAGAATATTCAGCTTTAGCACGTAATGTATGTCCCATATCAGACAGCGCTTTGCACGACAACTACCCACAGAACAAAATGCTCTGTGTAAAAGTTTTAACTCTGTGCCTAGTTTTTATTCAAAGGAAGAGGAATTTGGTGAGACAATGAACAGGTTTGGCTGTGGGGAAATCTCATGTCACCTTCAGAGTTCTCAAAACAGCCCTTAGTGAAGATTTCATCCTATAGGAGACCTTTTAAATTTAGTGAACTACAGAAAGGAATTTCTTCAATATTATTGGAAAAAATACACAATCTGACACATTTTGCATGTAGAGGGGTCAATAAAAGATCCTACGTAGCCTTCGCTCCAAACCAACAGTACAATTTGAACATATATAGTTTCAAATGCAATTAAAACTATGACTGCCTATTTGAAAATTTATTCCAGCATTTCAGATCTGGCCACTCCTCATGAGCAAACTTCCTGTAGGTTTAGAGAGAACAAGACTGTATACCCTGCTCCGAAGAGCAGCAATTTCCACCCAGTAGGAAGCAATGGGCAGTCTTGGAAAAGAGCATTGAATTTGTATCACGATGAAATGTAGAGATTAGAGGATTAAAATTTTCTATCATGCAGTGCACACTTGGATATTTAATAATTACATAAATGAGGAGAAAATGTTTGGAAAAGTGGGTCTTGAGCTTCTATTGCTATGACAGAAAAGATATGCAAACAAAACAGGTCTCTTTTTAAGGAAGAAAAAAAATCCTGAGGAAAACAACATCTTGAGCCGTGGCATGGCACAGTACAGACTATATTAACTTGGCATAATATGTTGCTTCTGTTGGTATGAATTTTGATTAAATAACAAAGTAACACAGTAACACCAAAGTGTTTGAAATACATCACTTGGGAAGCACCCCTAATGTGCTGATTCTTCTTGTTAAAGAGGTAAATGATTGCCAGCCTCAGTTGCAGGTCACTGTTGCAGGGCTTACCCATATTCTTCTCTCATAAATGACAAACCATGACACTATTTTTAAGAATGCACACACACAAATAAATTCCTCAGAAAGGGTGATTCACTGTAAAGCTAGCTGTGATCTGAATGAATGGGGGGAAAAAACCCAAAATCCCAAAACTTATTAAGATCCAGTTTGCTTCATTTAAATTGCAGTTTCTTTTTTTTTTTTTCCTTCTTCATTTCACTCATATTTTGCTTTTTATGTGAAAATACTGAGTCCTGATTTTGCTGAAGAAGTTTGCACATCATTAGCAATGCTTACTCTTTTCATATTTCCTTGCCTTTAGTAATTTTATAATACGGGACATTTATGATGCTTATTATAGCACCTTCTGTGTTCAGGCTCAGAAAAATCCTTCTCATCAGCTTCCACAGAGCACAATCTGCTATCACTGGTCCAAGTGGTGGCATGTGGTGACAGTGGGGAGAAAAGATGGCAAGCTGCCACAGTGACAAGTGCCTTGGAAGCACTTCCATACACCTGGCTCTTTCATTTTATAGAGTATCCACTTTATTGTTACAATGCTCCAGAAGTACAGAGGCATTTTCATACCAAACATTGCTCATGTCTTTCCCCTTGGTCAACTGTCTGGATATACAGTCCATGAACCTGAGGTTTAGAGCACATGGTGCAGTGATAGCTCTCAAATGAAATGTGTATTGTGGCAGGACTTTCACTTCTGAACAATCATTCATCAGAAAGAGTGATTAAGTGTCAGACCTCATGACTTTTTTAAAAGCTTATTACTTCTAACAATGCGTATAATAGTAAAGGAATTCTTTTTTACTTCTCAAGCATTAAGAAGGAAAGCAAAATTCATTTGAGAACTAGCTCGTGTATGTGGATGTTAAATATTAACATGATACACTTGATTTAGGAATCTTTAGGTATTTATAACATTTTGTTATAGTTCAACAGATTCTGGAAAGTTTACAAACAAATTTCCCAGTGATACAGCTGCATTAAAAATTATTCTGCATTTGCAGCAAGGCTAAATCTGGTTTCTTAATGTTAGCATCATATTTCAGTGGATAGAAATTTCTGAAGAGTCTTTTTTCATTGTTGCAGCATATTATCAGTTTTCATGGAGGTGTATGATTTTTAGTATGTGTTTACACACCACTAATCACTACTTGCAGTGCATTTTATCAAGTAATCTGTACCAACACAGAAAACATGCATAAAATCACAGAAACAGAATGGCCTGGATTGGAAGAGACCTTAAAGATGATCTTGTTCCAAAACCCTGGTGTGGACAGGGACACCTTCCACTAGACCAGGTGGCTCAAAGCACCAATCAGCCTTGCCTTGAACACCTCCAGGGGTGGAACATCCACAACTTCTCTGGGCAACCTGTTCCAGTGCCTCACCACCCTCACAGTAAAGAATTTCTTCCTAATACCTAGTCTAAACCCTACTCGCAGTTTGAAGCCATTGCCCCTTGTCCTGTCACTACGTGCCCTTGCAAAAAGCCCCTCTCCATCACTTCGGAGAAAATACGGGGAAAAAGCAAGAACTGGAGAGCGAGAAACCTTGAACTTGCCGGACTTCTTACAGCTGCCTTTTACATTTTCTGAGGGGAAAAAACGCAGACCCAAAACCAAAAGAGAAGTTCAGCAGATGTCTCTGCAGTTGTAAATCCCCCAAACCAGGGGAGCAGCTGGACGGGAGGTGTGGGCGGGTCGGTGCAATACCGCGTCCCTCCACCGGAGGGCGACACGACCCCCGGCCCCGTCACTGCATCACTCACTTTGCAGCAACACTAAGACTTCAAGGAAAAAACCTTTGCACCACTTTACAGTTAAAACAGAACAATAAAATATCAAATAATCCATCTAAGAGGATCTAAGACACAAGAAGGATTTTTCCAGGTAACAGCAAAATTCTGCAGAGTTATTTGGGTTTTAGTATGCAAGTGAAGCCTTAAAGAGATTTGTGTGAATAATACCAGAAAGGTCTAAGCTTTTTAGTTCCACAGAAGTGGAAAATCCCATTTCATATTTTTGCACTCAAGTCTGCTCATAAATTGGAAAGAAGGGAATGAAGGGTTTTGGTTTTAAACAACTCAGGCATCGTCTGGCTGAAATACAAGTGGGATGTAATGACCATTGTGGTGTTAAGCTCCACAATCCATATATAGAGATCTTACTTAATGAGTAACAGCAGGATCTACCCTCTATCTAGAACTGCAAAGAAAAAAAAATCCTATGGTCATCACCTTTCAAAGTTAATAGAAACAACCTGTGAGAAAATGTATAGTAACACACTTAATTATAACAAATATTCCATTAAATTAATGTGATTCAACTAGTCTTTCTTAAGATTTTTCTTGACATTCTTGAACTAATTTTATTTATGCAAGTAAGCATCTCTGTATTCAAAGGTGTTAAGAGTTCATGATCTTGCAATTTTACTAAGTACAGCTGTTGAACTCTTAATTCTTCTTCCACTACTCTAAGGAAAATTAAATACTGCAGATGTTATCCTTTATAATGCCATATAGACAGAATCAGTTCCTCATTTGCAGGGCAAGTTATTTATTTTTTCCTATTGAGCTTCAAGGCAATCACCATCATTAGGCAACGCTGGGGTTAAATAAACATGACCTAAAGTGATCAAAAGTCAGACATTACTTGAAAGAGTTATTTTCGTATCAATAAGTGGAAATCTAGGAACTGCACTGGAAATATTTCAAACAAACCTTCTCTTCAGAAGCAAACATCTTAAAAACACAAATGAAAAAGCAGAAATATACCTGAAATTAAAATATTTCCTATCTCTGTGATATATTTGAACTAGACAGGCTACCTTGCCAGGAGTTTAAAGCTGCTAGGCAAGCAATAAGTTAAAGACCATAAACTAAAGAAAAAAAACCCAAACCAAAATGACAACAAAAATGGACGAAAAAAAAATGAGAAAAATAAATGAGTACTCTGAGAGTTTTATATTTAACCTTTCCAGTTACACGTCCCCTCTCTCTCTCCACAGCAACACCCATATGTGAGGACATGAACTGCCTGGATCCTGCACGTGCACTGGCAGCGTTTCTGCCGCGTGCAGCCCGGACAAGCCCACCTGCCAGGAATTCCCCTAAGGACAACTGCAAGAAACTTAAGAAGATTTGCATCCATTCATAAAAGATCACACTGTTTAAGATGAAGCCAGTGTGGGTTGGCTTACAGGAACTTGGGGTACTTTCAGAGCTATTGCTTAATATCTCCAGAGCTCCAAGCCTGTGCAATTGCAATTTCCAGTTATCATTGGGAAGGGGAACACTGGACACCAAGAGCATCATTGGCCCTCATGGCAAGTAGACCAGTCACTTCAGAGCAATTTCTGAAGCCAGAGTCACTGTTTCACATCACTAAGCTTTCCTCACCTCATGAAACCTCTCCTCCTCCTATCCCATAAAAAGGGAAAAATATGTCTTAAAGTCCTTTAATAGAGAACTATTGCCAAAGAGTATTAGAAACCTAAGGACACTCTCTGCACCATGACCAAGTACAAAAGCCAACTCCACAGCTCTTATCCCTTGCTGTAAATACACTGTTAACTCCAGCAACATCTTTGATGCTTCCCATGCTTCTTGCAATTATCCACCCAGTCCATCACAAGAACCTGGGTGTTTCCTCAGGCTTGTGCATGATAAAGGTCCCCTGAATTCAACAGAAACAGTTCTTCACCTATCCCACTACCCCATTCCAGAGTCTTCCTCCAGACTAAATCTCAGGACATCTGAGCATCTAAGCACCAGTTGTTGCTATAAGACAATACCAACATCCCACAGCCAGCTTGTCACAAATAGAGACATTTTAACAATGAGAAAAGAGAGACATCATGAAATTAAAAATAATTGGAAGGTCATGTGTCTTTATTCCTCTTGTGTATAGCACCAGCATCTTATGAAACAGTGCATATAATGATAGGAAAAAAGAATGTTTCAAACAGTTTTTAGTTAAATACTGCAAAATATTTGACAATAATAATGTTACCAGTAAAACATGAATATTTGTATGGTAGCTTTTCAAAATAAAGTCTTCTGAGCTCTAGACCATGAGGAGATTTTTCAGAGCTACAGGTGGGAGCTGGGAACAATTGTCTGCCTCTGAATGTGTCCTTTATCAGGAGTCATTCAAAATTTCAAAGAGTATCTGAGATCTTTTAGTAAAGAAAAACTACACTAAGGAAGAACAATTTGCATAGTTATGTTTAAAGAGGAGGGAGTGTGGCACAACTGCCAGGCATAAAAACAGCTAAACCCCACTTTTATCTGTCACACTCACCAGGTATTTTTATTCTGTACTTTATTTATAATAAGTGTACTTATTATTGGATTTCTGTTTTGTTTTCTTTCTAAGACATTATATAACAGGAATTATGGAATCAGAGCCTTTTGAAGCACCCTCAGCATGTAAGGAGACTCTTTCACCAGGTTCTAAAATACAAACAATGAAAGAAAAGGTGCATGAAACTGAGAGCGCTGCACAATCCTCCTCCCCAGTTATCTGTTTCACCTCTGCTACCTGTGTTGTGGGTCATGGTCAGCAGAGTTTTAACTACTTCAGCTTTGCATATCCTTGTGGGGTTTTTTTAAGACATATTTCACTACCAACACATACAAAAGCAGCTACCCAAGGCTGAATGGAGTTTTTATCCTAAACTGTTGCACTGGTCCTTTAACTTTTTATGACTCATAGTTTAAGTATTTGGGAATTCCCCTCTAAATATGAGTTTGACACACTTGCATTATGGAAAGTTATTTTATTCAAAAAGTAACAAAATGCAACATTCATGCAATACCCAGGATTGTATTTAACACCACACAATTGGTCTTTTTTTTTTTTTTGGCAATAAAGATTCTAATTAAAGACACATTAAAAAAAAAAAAAGAAAACAAGAACAAGACTGACTAGCAGAAGTAGCAGCATTGAAAGAAACAATCACAGTGTTACACACCCAAGCAAGTCAGGAATTTATTTTTTTTTAATTATTTAAACAATGTTAGGCTGTTTAGCTTCTCCTCCGGAACCCCCCAGTTACAATAAAGAGTATGCAGCTTCTCTCTTACCTGTGTGTTGAAGTCCCTTCTTGGTGGGCTGGCCACTCATCAGGGATCACCTGACTAAAGCCTGGAAAAAAATTAAAATCAAATCATCTGACCACCCTTGGTCACTGGTTTCCAGCTTAAATACTCCTCTCCACAGCACTTTGTCATGTGAGGCAGGACAGAACCAGCTGTCATTGCTTCAGAAAAAGGGAAATGGGCCCCTCTGTTTCCACCTCCTTCCTTCCTCCTCTCTCACTCTTTCCTATCTGTCCCTGCCTCCCACCTCCTCCGTTTCTCATTCTTCAACTTTGCTCATTCACTGCCCGCCCGGCTGGGGTCTCCCAGGGGAAGCTGCATTCCACAACGTACAAGCATTTCCCCTGCATCTCGAGGTTTCTCAACGAGCTGCCTACACACTTCCACTGAAAACAAAAAATTAAAAAAAAAAAAAAAAAAGGAAAAAGAAAAAAGGGGGGAAAAAAAAAGAAAAATAATTAAAATATAAATCAGAGAGAAACAGAGAAAAGGCACCACATTCCACAACCCTCAGTCAGCCCTGGCAGACTACGAGGCATTTTCAGTCACACAGCACAAAATGCATTAGTCAGAGCTGAAAGACCACACACTTTGTACCACTACCATGCTCACAGAGAATGGTCTGAGCAGAGCTGCAGGAAAAAGGAAAGGAGGGGTTCCTATCGGTGCTTCCATTTTGCGTGGGGTAGCCACCTAAATATATGAAAAATTTGCAGGAAAAGGCCCAAAGTTGACAAGCCCAGCAGGAACAATGTGAGTGTGGGCAGCAGGGAAAGCTCTCTGCTCACGGAGCGCGACCTTTGCCGAAAGGACTCCCCCTCCAGCAGAATGTGTTATTCCAAAGACTGCAAGACATTATCTAAATCAGAACTTCTATCTCCCCGATGGTTTGTTCATAGGAAATACAAGCCTAGAAAAAGTGAAAGTAATACTGCATGATTCAGATTCCCCAAAACCACATATACTTTCAATTCAAACTTCTCTCTTCTTCACTGCCCCTTAGAGTCCTGCAGCTACATCCATCTATGGAGTTTTGTTTCCTCTACTTACGCAGTTTCAACGCTCCATATAGCAGAGAGTCTGAACAGCAAGAAGTGAGAAAAGAGTGAAAAAACCCCTCCGTTCCTAATCCAAGTGACCTAATCGCTCATCTATCTGCTCACTGCTTCCGCCCCCCACACACACTTATCTATTGCCTGAAGGCGTTTTAGGAGAACGTGTAACAGCTTATCAGAGAGAAAGAGTGCGCTGTGCTGGAGAACATCCTTCTGTCCACTGAAACCAGCACCGCGGAGTCCCCGGCCCCGAATTCCCCGCTCTGCGCGGGGACCGTCCCTTACACACCCCGACAAGACTCAGGGACTTAAGTCAGAGCCAGAAAAGTGTAGGGAGATGCGGGGGGAAGACGGGGGATAACCCTTACCCGCCGGCACTGGAATTTCTCCTTAGGAAAGTCCATGCTTTAGTGAAAGACTGATACTAGATACCACAAAGAAACTTTTATTTCTGTTCGCACATGACTCAGACACATTTTCTGTGTGGATTATGTGGTTATGTTATGTTTCATCTTAAACTCTTTCAAAGAGACCTTTAAACGTTAGTTTTAAGAAAAACTTGATGTGTTTATGTACCGTGAGTGTTTTTAAGCTGCCTTTCATTGCACAATGCTATGTACAGCAGAGGCACTAATGTCTGTTTTCATTATAGATATAATTTGCATCAAATACTAAACACAATAATCTCTAAAAGTATTTATTTTAAATTACATCCCTAAATAGTTCCCAGGAAAGTAAACAAACTGAACCCTTCAGCAAAAACAGATCCTCTTAGTTATAATGTTATTATTCATCCTCTTCTCTCATTTTTTTTTATTTTGAAAATACATTTACTCAGTGTTATTGACTTAGATGCATTAGTTTATAAAACAAATGGTAGCTGCTGCTGTGCAGTATTTCAGCAGAGGAAGGCTGTCCAGAACTGCCTCGGAGACTGAACACTGTCGCCATTATAACAAAAGCATTAAAATGAATAATTCATGAGCAGAGGAAGTACCCTACCATTAAAAGGCACCGACTATTTCATGAATTGTCCAAAAGCTACCCCTTTTACTGCCCAGTTCCTCTAACTACTTAATTATTCCTCATTTTTCTAAAATGGCATCAAGTAGTAATTAACAGAAACACATGGACCAGTTGCAGGAGACTTTCCTGAGGAGTAAGAAACGAAAGCTAAAACATGAACCAGAGAGAGGAAAAAGAAAAAAAAAGTATTTATATTTGTTGATGGATATATTAAGGAAATGAGACTTCAAACTTCAGGAGGTGTTTCAAGTTGTGCTTTCAAATCCTGAAAAGGAAGAACATTGACAAATGCAAAAACAAAGGCGATTGGTCCTTTACCTGGCGACTTCCTTTTCAGGACCTCAAGGCAGCACGACAACATTCAGGAATTAAAAAGCCTCATAACAGAGTATGGAACTTTTCTCCTATTTACAGACACAGAAAATAAGGCCTCCAGAACACTAAATGATTTTCTCCAGGTCATGCAGGGAAGCTTGGAGACTGAGGCAAGAACGGAGCTTCATCCCTTGGTTACCAGTCCTATGCCAAACAAAAAGCAATTTCCTTGCTTTATACTAACAAGCATCACAAGGTTCAATATTCCTGTGAGTTTTAACCTAATATAATGAATGGTGGTGCACAGGCATTTTCTGCAGGGACAGAGAAATTATGAGAACAATTAACCCAGCATCACACCAGAATAGTTTACAAACTTCAGTTTTGAACAACATATTTAAAGAAATATCGCCTAGAATAGTAAAGTCCATCTGCTTATGTTTCACTACTGCAGGACACACATACTATGTCTAGAAAGAGATTTATTTGTAATATACACTTTCAAAAATTTCAATACATCAAAAATTGGTACACTTAACATCAATAAAATTCCCAGATTTCATTTGAATCAACATCTAGTTCTTGCAGTCCAAGAAATTGTATCTCTAAGACATTTTGCCCGAGAGACAGTTGAGCAAAAGCCATGTTAAGTAGCTTTACTTCCATGGATCACTTACAGGTGTCCCACTCTCTTGCATTACCAGGATAAACTCAAAGATGATTCCTATTCCAAGGCTCTAATTGCAACAAGTTCACCAGTTATGTGGTAGCAAGCCTAGTAATACTGAGATACAAAACCATGCCCAAGGTAGCACATTATGGATGGAAATAAAGCACTAGGTGTAACCTTGCAGGAGCAGACAGTGGTACTGGTCAATTTGACTGATGGTCCTGACCTTCTTATTTTTAAACCAGCCAGCTTCTTTGCAGAGCCTTAGTAGCCACTTTTTGTGATTCTGACTTTCAAATTTCTAATTCTCAAAAGAATTTGCTTGTTTTTATATATAATTTTTTTTTATTCCAGTAGTACCTATTTGAAAACGCTCTCTTGATCTGGTATTAGATGGATGACTTTAGTTCTGCCAAAAATTTGCCCTTCAGTCAACTCGGAGTTGCTCCCACAGCAAGTCCTTACAGGAATAAGGAAATGCTCTTTAACAACTAGAACAATCTGTACAGTTGAAAATATTTTTAGTCTGCAGCCCCCGAGGAACTGTGAGGAGAATTGAACTACAAAACAAATCAAAAAGAACCCACAATTGGTTGTTAGATATAATTAATATAGCCCAGCTCACAGCAAGCAGGTTTGTTGTAACTAATAGACTATTTCAGTACAAATGACCATTAATGGGGTGATAACTTGTGGCAGGAAGAAAGAGGAGGAAAAACCACAAAGTACTTATGATAACTCTTCCAAAGATGGAAGAGGTTCACTCTTTTAAAATTGCACCCAAAAAAAGCAGTTAAAGAAAGAAGAAATGTTATGAACACTTTAAGTTTATCTTCTTGAAAAATATTTTTCTTGAGTCAACATTACAGGAGAAATTCTGTGTTGATGTGAGCCAGTATAACTCTGTCCACCAAACTAGCAACCTCCACCACAGCATCCAGACTACTGAGTCACTACCTAAACACAAGAGTTCCAGAGAACAAATAGCATCAAATAAATTATTTCAGAGAAAGCAATGCCAGAAGAGGAAGGTTAGCACTATTTTTAATTGAAGGTAGGTTAACTAAAAAAAACCAAAAAACCAAACAAAAAAGCAAACAAACAAAACCACCAAACAGTAAAGAAAATGGAAAGTCTTCATGTCCATAAGCAAAGCAAACTTTAAAAATGCAAGGAATTCAATTAACATTTTGCTACTTAGACAAGCCAGGAAAGCTGGATGGGAAGAGGGGACACTTTAGGACAGTAGTAACAATCAGATTCACTTAGTGTTCCATTTACACAACTGTTTCAAAACTGCATTATGGCAACAAGCAAGAATGAATGGAATTATATAAAAATACATTTCAAAGTAATGGTAAGGGAACAATCAAAAATTTAAAGACATAGGAGGGAAAAGATCTGTCCAACTATCCAACAGCAATTCATCTGATGACACTATGCCAAAAGTCTGGTCGTACAACATACACAAATCTCTATCTAGGAACTTGGATATGTTGAGAAAGTTTTAATATTTGCTTTGCCTCCAATGAGTATATTCCACAGAGCAGTGGTGTTCTGCCACAGTAGCTGTTGTTTACTGGTATCAGCAAGCACCAGAGTCATGTAGACTGTGCAATGCAGCACAGAAACAGGAATTATTCATAGACCTTTCAGCACTTCAGGGGAACAGTAGAACTTAACTACGTTTTTTAAAATTAAAAAATAAATAATAATTTTAGCCATTAATATAAATTACTGTTGTAAATCAAAAATAACTTTTAGAAGACATTTTGGAGGCTAAACAAACAGAGATAAATGCAACAGTGGTGAAGGACAGCAGAATGGTCATTTCCATCTTCTTTACTGTGAAAGAAATACTATAGAGGAGGTGTCTCACCACAACTGCAAGGTCACAGAATAGCTGAGGTTGGAAGAGCAGGCTGAAGGTTGTGTGGTCCAACCCCCCATATCCAACCAGGCCCACCGGCAGACCATTCCCCAGGAACATCTCCTGACAGCTTTTGAACACCACCAAGGACAGAGCTCCACAACCTCCCTGGGCAACCTATGCCAGCGCTCAGTCTTTCTCACACTGAAGAAGTGGTACCTTATGTTCACATGGAGCCTCCTCTGTTTCAGTTTCTGTTCAAGGTCTCTGCTCCTGTCACTGGGCATCATTGAAAAGTGTCTGGCTCCATCACCTTTGCAACACCTCTTCAGGTAATTGAACACATTGATGATGCCCCCTCAGAGCCTTGTCTTCCCCAAGCAGAACAGCCCCAGCATTCTCAGCCTTTGCTCATAGGAGAGCTGCTCCAGTCCCTTTATCATATTTGTGGCCCTTCACTCGACTCTCTCCAGGAGCTCCATATCTCTCTTTTACTGGACAATCCAAAACTGGAGTCAGCACTCCAGGTGTGGCCTCACTAGGGTTGAGTAGAGGAGAAGGATCATCTTCATCTGCTGACAGCACTCCTGCTAGGGCAGCCCAGGATACAATCAGCCTTCTTCAAGCAAGGGCACATGGATGGCTTATATTCTCCAGGACCCCTGGGCTTTTTCTGGAGAGCTGCTTTCCAGCCCCCAGGATGTACTGGTGCATGGGGTTGTTCCTCCCCAGCTGCAGGACTTTGTGCTTGCCCATGTAGGTCCTTCAGGTGCAAGACATTATGAAAGTTGCATACTTGGACTAAGGTGCGCACTGCTTTCATTAATACCATTATTTCTTACTTTCAACTATAAGCTGGACTTCAGGAAAGAAATTTTGCTTTCTACCCTCCTTGACAAGGAATTCCTCAGCCTCATTACTCCCTTTCTCTCCCAAAATATCTCAGTTATTCCCTGGAGTAGAAAAGGTGAGATATTAGTGACTGTTCATTTCAGTTAGCTTAACATTTTTCTGCCTCATCCACAGCTTTTCAGCATTTTCAGAGAGTGGGCTTAGAATAGAGAACTTAGAGGAAAAACATACGTGGAACATTTGCATAATTAAAAGTAGTAAAGTTTTTCAGGTATCTGTAGAATATTCTCACGGTGCTTTCAAACAGAACTGACACAGCGAGAGAGCTCTGAGTTTGACTGATGAACCAGTAGTATCTCACTGCAGCCTCTGAAGTGTCAAACTGTCATAGAAAGCTAAGGAGAGTACAAAATGTTCTCTTGGGTCCCATTATCAGACAATCTACTGCCAAGTGGGCTAGCTAGTTACCAAACAGCTTCTCTGGTGCAAAAACCAGTAACCTCAAATTCACTTCAGATTTTATGGGTGCAATTCAGTTCCTCCAGTCCAGGTCTCTGGTGCTGTGTCTCCCCTGACCTCCTGCTGCCGGTTCTCTAAAGGGCTCAGCGTCTGCCCTAGACCTGCACGCCCCATGCAAAGCCCTAGGACACACTGTAGCACCTCAAGGAGCACTAGATAATGATGCATAGGCAACTAAAATCCACCTTGAGCACCCCAAACTACAATGTGACTCCTTTTCACATCCATATTTAAATAAATTGGGCAAGATGTGTTTCCAAGGAACCTAAGTCTCTTTATTCACACAAGTGTATAAGTTGTCTGTCCCAAAGCAGGAGCAATACATTCAGCCATAAACTACAAACTCCTTGTAATTCAACAAGGAATGGAGGCAATTCTAGACCATCTTACCAGAGTATAAAGAGGGAAACCAACTAGGAGATCTACTACCTTTTCTTAAATCAGAAAGTTCACTGACAGCCCTTCAGATACTGGCAGCATAAGAAAAATCAGCCAAAACATAACAAGATCCTGAACCTATGCCTCATACTCCCAAAGGTTTCCATACACTCTGTCTCACAAAAATAATTACATTGCCAGGGCCGGGATTTTCCTCGCATCTTTTTCAGTGCCCTCCATATTCTCAAATCCAGTTTTATGCTCTGACATATTTACAGGCCCATGATCTTTCTAGTTAAGAAAAAAAAAAAAGAAGGAAGGTATCTTCAAATATTTCTTTATAATCAATAAACTTTTGAAAAGCAACGCCAGGCCAACATGTCTAAGGAAAATACAAACTCAATCAGAAAGGTGCAGGGATATTGTAGCTCTGAACTGACCCCTCAGGGACTAGCATCAGTTTAAGTATATTGGCATGTATTTTGCTCCCTTAGAGAGGCCAATATGGCCGATCAAGTGACACAGTACCAATAATTACTCTTATTTCTATTTCAGGATTTTCAGGAAATGCTTTAGTTTAAGGCTTTTGATACTATCATCTTCTGTTAAATATACAATATTCATTTTGTGATTGTGGTGTGAATGGATACCCTTAAAAACTCCTTTTGGGGAGAGGAAAGGAGGGGACTTTGGCAAAATGAATGAAAGCCAGCTTTCAAGCAAGGATGTAGAGGAAGAACAGGACAGAGAAAAGAAAGAGGAATTTTCAAGTCCCAAGGAATGCAAAATTTGCTTATGCAAGTCTTTAAATATAACATCTAAACATAACACCTAAACAATAGGAATGAAACCCATCATTTTAGAAGAGATTATCTCAATTACTTTTTAAATCTGTCTTTCAGGTTATTAGCCAGATGGAAGTACATGTGGGCTTTCCAAATGACCAGCTCTTTAGAACCCTTCTTAACTACTTACATTAGGAAAACTTTGTTGCTGAATTAGTATTCCTAGTTACTTAAAGTTTTTATGGAATAACTAATGAGGTAATAACTAATAAGGCATACAGGTCTGTAAAGTATTAGTACTTTTAAAAATGTGTGATGCACAAAAGGTATCTTGAACAGTGAGAAGCTGAGCACTCAAAAGGCAGATGGGGACCCTAAAGCACCCTTGTACATCTCTAAGTCCATCTTGCTTTAGGTGTGCACACATCTTGATAGCAGTCCTCATTTATTGTTCAAAACCCAGGATTTTTTGCTTTTTTTCTTGAATGGGTCCATCCCATTCAGTGCACAAGTTCACAAGCTGTTTGCTCCATGAGCAAATTGATATTTCAATTCAGTCCACCATTCATCCCATGGCCAAAGACCTTCCTGCCATATCGTATTTAACTCCAGCCTTGGGAGCAAATTTCTTCATGGACTTATCACCACTGTATGTATACTGGAAAAAAAACTTCCATCATATTTATAAGCACCACCTCCCTATAAAATAAAGGGACAAGAACTATCTTCATTTCACATCTTGATGTGTAAAGAGAGTAAGACTTGGATGACTGTGGTTATCCAATTTAAGCTACAGCAAAGAAAATGAGTAATGGTGCCAGGTCACCTTAACAGGCTGACCTGTAAACTGCAAAACCACTTCATCCATCCCCACAACAAGACTCTCCAATACATGTCAGCTAAGGGCAATGGCCTCTACAGAAGTATCCTCTAACTATGAGTCAGAGACTTTCAAAATGTAGCTATCACTGACTTCACTGAAAGAGAAGACTGCTCAGCAATGCCAAAAGTCAAGCAGCCAGGTGCCCCAAAAATGGCATAAAGGAGTAGGGAAAACAGTTTTCAAACAGTGGTGAGGGACTTGGCTCTGTCTCACAGATCTCTGTGACAGAAGCAAGAACAGAGTCTCTGCGCACCACTCAGCTGTCTTTCCCTTAAGTCATTCCTTCTTTGAAAACCTCTCTCATTCACAACACATCTCTCAGAGTCAATAGCTGTCAAATTTGATGCATTCCCATGCAAATCCACATGAACTAGTGAGTGGAAGAAGGAAGTCCTGTGGAATAAATATTATGTGAACATGCAATTAGATCCTCTAACGTGGCTGTATAATCAGAACTACAGTGAGCTAAGATACCAATAACAAAATTAGTTCCAATTCTGGATAATTTTTAGCACCTATCTTATTATTTTACTACCTTATTATTGGATGTATTTTTATTGACTATACTTTTAAATAGGGAAAAATGGTAGAACAAATACTTACAGGCAAGTGGCACAGTGTAGACCACTTGGATCCACACTGCAGTGTCTATCATTTGTGCTAATGGAGGGAATAATTACAGCAGTAAGATGATCTCTTCCTTGTAAGCCATCATTTTGATCATGGGTCAGCTACAAAAGACATCTAGGAAAAGATGGTAGGCTATGCTCAGGAATCTTTGGCTCTTCACTGCAGGGAGCAGTGCACCTGAGTGGCATTTGACCCACTTCCTCAGCCTTGACGTCTTCTGCTTTTACACTCTTTATTTTTTTTTCTTGCAAGATTTTCTTCGTCCACTCCTAAGCTTCCAAACACTGTCCGTCATCACCATCGTGCTCTTCCATTCCCTCCAGTTTCTCATTTTGTTTAGGCTCTAGTTGACTCAGTTTTCATATCCCAGTTCTACTCTTGAGACTTCTTTCTTAAATTCCCTGTTTTCCCCAACAAAAGAGTCATTCCTCATCTTCACAGTTGATGTCATTTCTTTTGCTGCTTTCACATCTTGGATCTTCGCTCTGGACTTCTCTGCTCAGGGCCCTTATCTCAGTTCTTATATGGATGAAGTACACCCCCAGTATACTCAGTCCCATCAGGGCTGTTCTTTTCCCACTCTATATTGCACAGGCCATCATAGGTGTTGTCCTAGTTACAGCAGCCAGGACCAGTTTATCACTATGTGAGTGTAACCAAAACTCTGTATTCTCATCCTCTATGTAATTTCTTTTGAACTGTGAATAATGGATCACTGGCAGCAGTTTCCCAGGGCACACTTGACACCTCAGGATGCAAGCTGGGTGTTAGAGAACCCTGGGAGACAGGGGAGTGTTTCTTTGTTTCCACACTAATGTGTGATAACTCCTCTCTGAGGAGGCATTAGCACCTTCACGCCCAGCCTGAGGGGTCATGTCTGCTAATGGGCCATCAAAGATTCCAAAAATACCCCATGACTCACAGAGTAAATCACCCACTGTGGAATTCCTGTCCCTGAGGAAGATATTGGCCATTCCCATCTGAGCCTGAGCATATATAAATTTGGGGTTTGGGACCTGGGGTACCACTCATGGGATCCAGAGGAGGACCAGAACCTCGACAGGACTGCAACTGCCACTCTCAACGAGACTGCGACCATCATCTTCACCAAGTTTTTCCTTTCCTTTTACTTGGGACTCAGGAGGACCACATGGGGCTCAGCACAGGGGCTAATGAACACCATTCTGCTTGTGCCCCAGGGTGCTTGGTTATACATCTGGGTTTTGTGGATTAAAACCATTTTTTTTTTGTATCATTGTATTTATTGTAATATTTTCAGTAAATTGTAACTCTGACTTGTAATCTCTCTTGAGTTGGGTTCATTTCTCCCGCCAGTTTACCTTTAAACCAGCACATGTGTCCACTGCATAAAAGTCAGGACTTTACCAGAAAAGCTACAGATTAGGTTAAAGAGGGTCTTTGATCTCAGCTGCAATAGCCAGGGTCTGCACTACTAGCTACAGAAGGTTATTTTCAATTTTAAATATACTTGTCAAGAGCAAAGTAAAAGGAAGTTGCCTCACCTCCAAGTTTCAAATCCTTGTCTTATAACACAGGCAAAACAGCACTAAAACTACAGAAAACAGTCACAAATAGCTGAATATACTTCAAATGACAATTTAATTCCTCCTCCTCCTCCTTACCTTCAACAAAATTTGCCCAAGGCAGAGATGAGATGAACAATTGATGTGGTGTGGTGGAGTCACGCTCTAAAGGAGAGCAAGCTCTTGTGAACAGAGAAATTGTCCCTTTATGACTCTTTCCATCCTTTACTGCCCAGCAATTCTCCTCCATGCCCTCCAGCACCAACAAGGAACGAAGCTTACACATTATCCAGGGTCAGGTGTGGACCTTCAGTATAGTTATGCAGCTCAGGAACTTCATCTGGTTCCATCAACTCCACATCAGTGAACTGCTGTGGTGGCCTCAAAGCACAGCTGAACAGCAGAGCATTCCAAGGCATGGATGTTGGAGTGATGGATAAACACAGTACAGGAGCCGTGGGAAACAAAATGTCCACTTCTCACAGTTTCCCTTTTCCTGGTCACAGAGCACAGCTCTGTCCTGTCCCTCCCACCAGTCTGCTCAAGACAGTGACTGGTGAGTGATTTCTCCCTATGCTTATGATATTCATGAGCCTTCCATTATAATTTCTCTCCACTGTCCTGCTGACAAGGGGAGTGAGACCGGCTTTGGTGGGCACCTATAACCCAACCCAGGTCAAACCAGCACAGTCTCCAGCCCCACCTTTCTCAGCAGAGCACTTGTGAACAGCTGGTGGGGCAGGGTGAGGTGGGCATGGTCCAGCCACAACTCTGAGCTGTACAGTGATCTAGTGCCTGATTTGCAGGGTTAAACCAACAGAGGTGATCACAACTAAGTCCTGGAGGATGTCTATAAGCAAAAAAAGATGTTTCCTAGATTAATTTTGAAGTTCAGATTCACAGCATGACTTAAAGCAGGTTTTGTTCATTCATTACATTTTTATTGCATTTTGTATTAATTTTATGTTATATACATATTTGTAAAATATTTTACAGTTTTTAATGCTCTGAAAGCCTGTCTTAAAAGTTTATATGAACCCAATTGTTTGTGTGTAATTGAACTTTTATTATTTTTAAAAGAACTCTTAATCTACTTGACCAAAAAAAAAAATATCTTTTTTGTTTTAAAAAACAAAAGAGGCAAAGCCAAAATATGCAAGATATTGTGCTGACATTCCATTTATAAAAAATAAAAGCTAAGGATACTTTTCTAACAAAGCTTTCACAAATTATTCTTTAATTAAATCCCTCTTTGCAGAAGACAGTTATTATCTTTCAGTCTTTTTTTCCTTTTGTATAATACACTATTACCTAAGTTTCACTGATTCTTGCTGGGTTATCCACCTCTCCTTTAAAGAAAATACTCTGTAACCATAGCAATACTTTCCCACCCTGGTATTATTTCCCGCTGGTTTGTTCTAGGCTTTTGCACATAGCAACCACAGCAATCCTCAGTTCAAACTGTCAACTTCTTCTTGGAAACTCTTGGCAAAATTGGCATAGCTGTAAACTACTAAGTGTGTGGCTTTACATTTTCAGAACAAGATTAATGCCTATGTTCTTAATAAATCGAGTATTTAAAATCGCAACACTACTGTATTTGGTATTTATAATACCACAAGTATGAAATGTTTTTATTCTAGATGCTCTTTTCTAGTTTTATTTTCTGCAGAGCAATGCATCAATACCTCCTTGGACAAACAGCAATAAGCAGCTTTGTGACCTCTCACTGTTTTTCACTGAACTCACAACAAAACATTAAGTTCGTGCTTCAAATCCACCCCGTTTTTAACTGAAGTCATGTAGAGGAAGACCAGCTATGCCATCTACACTCCACCAGCTGGAATTCAGGTTCACAAATGCAGCACCAATTCTGCAAGGCCCCAGATATATGCTTTAAATTTGAGATCTGAGCACTCAGACTACGGAAGTCACAGTACAGAGGGCTGATCTTAGTCCTGTGCATAGATTTTTAACACTACACAAGTAAGCCATGCTAGTGATTTATATGTGTAGGTATTTGTAGAAGGATGTTATCAGAAGCACAGCAAGTCCAACTGAAATGACTCCAAATTCCTTATATTATTTTCCTACTCATATAATGCCATTAAGCTTCCCAAGTCTGAGTTGACTATCAATGCTCTTGTTATCCCTATTTACTGTTGAACTATAAGTGAAGAGAAATAATTTTTTCCTCTGTAGAAGTAAAAGCACACAACAGAACAAAATGCCAAAAAAACAAGTTAAAACCAAGCAAGGTTGGTTTTTGTTCAGCATCTTTTTAATAGTATTTGAAGTTGCTGAATAATACTGGAAACAAAAGCACTAGGATATTTTGAGATTTAGCTGAATTTTGCTATGACTTGAGTTAGTTTTCATAAGCTGAGTGGTAAGATAGAGTCAGTGAATCATGATGAAGCAGCATAAAGTACATTTGTGAGCAACAGTGATTTAATACACTGGTGTATTACTGTGCATCCTCTCATCCCACTGTTGGAGTCAACAGGGCTTTTGCCATTTACTTGTGTGTCAAAATTTTACCCCCGCTCATCAATTTTCCGTATGAATCACCCAGTGATATTCCCTTCATATATGCTCTGTCAGGGGAATACCAGAAGAGGAATTAGATACACAGGACAGCTACTTACAACTCCCTTACTGAGAGTGGCATCACCATTGAAGAAAAAAACATTTTGTCTTGGTCACAACAGCAGAAACAATCATAGGAAGTTGGATGGGTATCAAATGTATGTGTGTTTGTGTGTGTGTGTATATATATATATATACAAACTCACTTATATTTATATTTGTATGTCCCATATTTTTTATATATATACATATCCCATATTTTATGTGTAGATACACACATTAAAAAATAAGGGATATATATCAGACAAAAATTCAAATTATGTAATACATTTGTGAGAGTTAGCAAAAAAACCCAAAAAAAACAAACAAACAAAAAGGTTACTCACTAAGCCAGTATCAGCTATCAAGCATCTTTTTGAGCCTAAAATGCTACAAAAGAAACCAATGTTGTAAAATAATCTTTATAGAACAATAATTCCAGGAAGGAGGAAAAACTACTTATTACCCTACTGTTTTAAATGTTGTTCTTATTTATAGTCTAATTAATGGACTCATCAGATATCCATACACAAGCAACTCCTCTAAAACTATGAGCCAGTTAGAGCTAAAGGCTACAGGAATATAGACTGGCCAGATAGTCCAATATAAAAATATAGGAACACATTCCTGATGAAAAAAACCCCCACTATACACCATTGTTGCCTGATGGTATGTTATGTTTTGGGTCTCTTTCTAAAATGGAGTTATATCTTTATGCATACAGAAAAGAAAACAAGAGTCCAGATCAGGAAATAAAAAGGAGATAAAGGTATTTATTGAATTTTACTATAATGTCTACAGAAAAAGACAAAAGAAATTTATATTTTGTTATTCTGGTACTTAGCCTAAGTAAATTTTAAGAGGATTGCTCATAAATGTGTCTCTGCTATGCATTCTTTTTTAAAGAAAAAGGTGAAAAATGAATATTTCCTATCATTTTAGTTATGTTCACTAAAAGATTAGCAGAAATACAGAAAATAAAAGGTAATTTTGTCACCAGAGCACCTCAAAATTTAGACTGTTAAAACCAGCTGAGCAGAGTGCCCTATCACTGTAAAGTAAAATGCTTCTTTGTACTTCATCAGCTGTTATGCTCAATTTGTGTGAGGATTTCCAGAGAGAATCGTTCAAATGAGGATCATGAATAAGGAAAAAAAAGGATATAACATTTTCTTTTTCCAAAAATGGAGGTGGCAGTAGTATTATTAAATTCTAATTCAAATAATGCTTTTTAACATGTTGATCAAATGCATCATGAAAACCAAATATTACTTGCTTCATTTAATTTTATGAGGGTACAATGGGAAATGACATTCTCTCCAATCAGGGATTTTCTGAATGTATCCACTTCATTGGTCTCATAACAACAAATGCAATTACATTTCACTCTAAAATAATCAAAAACACTCTTCTTTGCTATAAAACCTCTTTTGCTTTGAATTTACACACTCTGGTTGTTCTATCAACTCTTAAAGGCACTATTATCTAGAAGTCACCATCCTCATTTAGAAAAGTGTGGCATTTTCTGAGTCTTTATTTGACTTACAGAGACTTAAAGGAAATGGAGTCATTGAGATTAATTTTAAATTTGGAATTATAACTCAATCTATGAGGCTAAGCAAAATGTATTTTTAAAAATCTATTATTTCCTATAAGGTTATTAAGAATTTAAAATATTTTTAAATAACAACATTTTGCCAAGGTGCTCTTGCCCCAGCCACAAGAAATAGCTTCAAGAACTCTTGCAGGAATTAAATACAAAATGAAGTCAATACTTTTCCATTGAAATGTCAGGTTAAAACAATGTATCTTTTAATTTTGTTTCTGTTTAAGGCAGTTCAGGTTGACATAACTTTAGCAAGGCTTTACAAATTTGCTTAATATTTTAGGTACATCTTGTGCCTCTTCTATAGATAGTTCCTTAATTACATTTTTCATTCCTTGTGAGAAGTTCCTCTCTCATTCTTGTTTCATGTGTTTTGGAGACCTTAAATGTTTATCCCTTCTTTTAAAAAGATAACTGTCCAGAGGTCTACCTTTTGAAAGTTGTGAAAGGCTTATCTGCAATATTCTTGGTGGGTTTGTTTGTTTTAACTAGCAAATAGTGTCTTACTTTAATTTTAAAAGGCCTCATTCCAGTAACCACTCAGATATAATTTGCATGCTTCCCCATAAATTAAAAATGAATATTGTTTTAATGTTAGTCTACTTGAAGAATGAATTTCCTTTCCATTTTTCTGATGTCTCAGAATCCTTTCAGAAAGCCTGCTGTAACTGGAACTCATACAAGGACAGCAAATGTTTCAATAACCATTGGAAAAATAAAGAATTGCTAAAGGATTCAAGGTGAGAATGAGGTCTGTGACAGATATTGGGTATTTTTGGAAAATAAAAGATATTCTTTAGTTATAAATCCACCACTTCAAAAACAAAAAAATATCCTTTGTATCCAATCCTTACTTGAAAGTGTGAACCAAACCCACAAATAAATCAACTTTGAAACTTGCAACCCTGAATCTCAGCAGAAGGAAGGCACAGCCCTGTTTGGGCCATACACATTAACCATTGTGGATGCAATGTTCCTATTAGAATGTATTATCACACAGTATCCAACTTTATCAATGCTGGCCTCCATTCAAATATGCCGTTACATGCCTTACTAAGTGCTTCACTAAACTGAGCCTTTAATGCTATTTAAAACTAACTTAATATAGAAAAGAGCTATAGATTAACTGACACATCTATTGCCTTTTTTGTTTCAATCACTTCTATTTAAGTGCACTGCTCTCTGGGGAATATAAAAACGGGGGGGTGGGGGGGAGGAATTGAATCTCAGAAAGCTATATTTGACCTGGAATTGAAAATTTAAAAAATCAAATGCTAGACCATTCCCAGACCTCAGGCTGTCTGATTCTTCCAGTCTCAAGTAATCTATTCAATAGTTAAGTCTTACTCCCTATTACTCCTTAATAGTGGTTGTGCCTCTTATTGAATTCCTCAGAGCAAATCATCTAAAACTGGCTTTGAATGACCTGGAGTTGATTCGGAAATCCAGAAAACAAGACACGTACCAGCACTTGAGCAGCTGGCCACAAAATGACAGCCTCCAGGCAGGAATTCTGTGGTACAGGCAGCAGTGCCAGAATTCAGCTCTCTCTCATACCACCCAATGTCTTAACCATGAGACCTGTCTCTGTCCTTGTCCAATGCTTTGTCAATCCCACTTGTGACAAGGAGAGATTAGGAGATGAGATGTTCTCAAAGTACAGAACATGGACCATTAGTGAGATTCTGGCTACTTCAAAATGCTAAATGAAGGCTCCCCACTGAGCCCACCACCTCTTTTGGAGTACATAGGAAACCTGTATGGAGCCAGGAACAGCTGCCACGCTGCTGGCTCACTGCAAGGGTACAAAACAGGGAACCCCCTGCCTCCAGGCATTTTCTAAGGGAAGGCACTAAGTATATGTTAAGTCCCATAGGCTGCTGTGGCCACAAGTGCTGCTGCCCAAAGGAGGGGAGTTGCATATCATGGCAGGAACCTCTGGGAAGAGAAGGCTGCCTAGGGCAGGCAAGTGTCTTTTACAGCTTTGTGTTAACAAACCATCTCAGTGAACCATCTCTGTGAACATCTCATTAAATACATATCCTTGATTCATCCTCTAAACACCATTGGTTCATCACAGGTGTGCTTCTTCCAGGAAAAAAAAAAAAAACAAAACAAAACACCAAACCACAATGCTTACCATTTATTAGGCTTTGCACTAGCATATACATCCAAGAAAACAGAATTTAAGTACCATATGTGACCTTGATTTCAGTACTTTCCAGTTCTGGTGGTGTGACTTTGCCACTTTAAAGTGCATTGTGTATGTGCAAAGTTTCCTCAGCTTTAAGGAAGGAAAATAAGTAATCAAACCAGGTAAACAAATTCCTTTTTTTTTTTTTTTTTGTGGCAACCTATTGACAGTTGTACACCTGAGAGACAGATTAAGAGTATTAAGGCTCAATTCTGTTTCTTAAGTCAATTGAGAAGCCAAAACTAGTATTTAAGTATCATCTCTTCCAGTGCTAGAAGAGAAAGAGGAACCCAGAAATCTTGTGTTTCAGGCAGTATTTTGGGAAGCAGCCACCACCAAGCTCCTCATGCTTGCCCCTCACCTACTGCCACCTTGACCTCATTACCAGTCTGGCAATGCTTCCCATTCCTGTGTTCACAGCAAGTCGAGCCCTATTTCTTCCCTGTTTTGCTGCTTGCACTTGACATATGAATCAGCACTGCAGCCCACCTTCATTTGCCATCGTCCATGGAGCTTAGGAGTCTGTCAGAGGTACAGACAAGCATAAGGTCTACCTCATCCATGCATCACGTTCTGTGCTTAAAATCAGTGGGATGCAATGGTTCATTTAAGAGAAGATGTGATAATACACAGTAGCATGCAAAATATCAATCCTTCTTCATTTCTTCTACCTTTAAAAAAGCTTAGGTGCCTTTATCCTGTTTTCTGCCCCTCTCTGCAATCAGAAGACAATTTCACAATCAAATAACTCCATATTCCCCAACACACAGGCCGGGGGGTTTTTTGAGGCAGAACAAAAGAAACAACTTCTTCCAAGTGGTGCACAGTGCAGTTCTGGAGTCAGGGCAATTAGGCCTAAAACTGACAAAAGAAAATGACTTCACATCCCAACTGAAGAGAGCAAATGGAACAAAATGTAATGCGAGAATGACACAGCTGAAAACAAAACAAAGACAAGCTATATTTCATAACAATGCAGATGTTAAGATATTGAAAATATTTTTAGCATGTACCAGGGAACACAAAAAGGGAAAACCAATTGGGAATAACAGTCCAGATCTACATTGTTTCCCTATTTTTCATGACGTGTACAATAGTGCGATTCCTCTGCACCCACCATGAATTTTAAAACTTCTCTGCAAAGCAAACTCTTCATTTTGCCAAATAAAATATCAACATGTTCACTATTTGTAAGTGTATTCTACTGAATTTTACCTGAAGCAACCCATTCAACTCTCTGCAGCTGTTTTTTTGCTTTCAGAGGCCTCAGTTGTCAGTAGATGAACCCCACATTAGTCATAACCATGTTGGACCTTTCATACCCACACTCCATTTTTAGTTTTGAGTTCTAGTATGCTTCCCAAAACTCAAAGTAACACAACTCAGAGTGCATATCTTTCATTTTAAAGTCAATTTAGCACTGTAGGAGTTGACCATGTACTCTTGCACTATTGTTTGCTATCATCCTTTTCTACTGCCCTCTCCTCTAGAAATTGCATTTATCTATAGCTGAGCAACCTACACATCCTTCAGCTGCTGAGAAAGGCAACTTCTCCTTTTCTTTTGCCTGTGACCTGCCCTTCTGCACACACACAGATAAACTATACAGTAAGAGGAAGGCCCACCACACCATGTCAGTACTGCTGTGGTCCCCAGCCATAGTAGATTACCTTGTGCCTTGCTTAGTCTCACTCTGGGTCATCTCACCTGAACATGTTCTGCATGATGGAACTGTGCTGTGCATGTCTTTGTCCCTCCCCAGCTCCCAATGACAAGGTCAGTTTCTGGCTTTGCAACACTGCTCCCTTTCTCCAAAGGGTGAAAAGAAAGCACAAATACAGCTTATGTGGGGGTTGTGAATTCTCCCAAACATCCAAAAAGAAAAAGGCAACTCAGGAGGATAGACAAAGGAGTCCAAGTTTCCTCAACATAACTCAATTCTCCAGTTCCTGACATTCCCTCAAGGACCAGTGTTCATGGCCACCTAACAAAGTGGACTAACTCAGGAGCAAAGGGAAAAACTCCAGAAACTCCAGCCTCTCCAGTCTCCACACACAAAGAGATGTCAGAACCCATGATTTTATACCTCCTTCCTCAGCCCCATGTACATCTTGTGAGACCCCCAACAGCATCACCCTTCCTTTGCACAGGAGGGCTCTGCACATCATAGCACCACAAAGTCCCATGAGCTAACACAGCCTGTGCATTTGCCTGGATGATCCCCTGAAGCATCAGACTTTTGGACATTTGATACACCACACAGTTTGTATCCTGACCTGGCCTCTGGGATGGGAAGTCAATGGCCAGGAATGGGCATTACAGCTTGGATAGTTCACATCACTTATAGTTATCCCCAGCCACAACTCATGCACAGATAAGGAAGGGACTCACACAAACTAAATTATGTTGGTGGTGACAACACATGTGCAGCCATAGTGTTTCCTGAGGAGCAATACATGGACAGGCAACAGAGGGGCTTCAGGGAAAGTGGTACCAGGTAACAAGGTGCTGCCTCCAAGTCCACAGTCTGCCATGAATATCCGCATATAGACTTCAGCAGCTGAACAGCCCAGGTCTAGTTTATATTGGAGAGGAACATAGAATATGTTTTTGTATGAAAAAAGGCTTTAGGCTGAAGCTCCACAGTGCTGGTATCATACCTTGTTACAGGGAACCACCACACATCAGGAATGCTTAGTGCCTGCAACATGTAAGAGGCTGAAAAAAGGGGGTTAAATGGACAAAAAATGCATGTGTGAAGGAAGCTGAACAGCTCTCTGATGATCCTGACTTGTCAGTTGTCCAAAAAAGATTATTAGTTCCAACTTTATCCATGGAAAAGTCAACATTTCACCTCACATTGTCAGGAAAGAAATGCCAGTTGGTCTTTACCAAATTTCTGAGACAGCTCTGCAAGGACTTCGAGGACATTGCATAGTTAAGAGTCTCCAGGACCCCTTTACCTACAATTGCCATCACCCACGACTCAGAGTCAGAGGAAGCCGTACTAGATTACTTATATGAGAGAAGGAGCTTTGGAAGGCCTGGTTTAGTCTGCCTGTGGTTAGTTACAAACTACCAGAACATGGGTTTGAAAGGTCTGCCAACATCAACTAGGAGGTAAAGGACTCATGGAAGAGATGAAGTCCTGCTTTAATATAAGATAACACTGTATTTCCAAAATAATTTCAGTAAACTAGAACTTCATAAGAGTTATTTTACTTGTAAGCAGCTCTGAGCAGGTTTTGAAAGGATCCAGAATGTGGTTCTATAAATACAGAACATAACCCTGGTTTAGTACAAGGTGCTTGACACCACAGAGACGCAGACAGCATCCCAAAACACAGCTTATGTATCAGATAGGAACAGAAGGCATGAAATGTCAAACAGCCGTTTTAACTCTTTCCCCTCCCAATGCAAACCATGAGGCAAAACAGGGCCTGAATGCCAAGCACTGCAGCTCTCATCCCACCACAGTCTCCAGATAAACCTCTCCTTGCAGCCCATCAGCCTGTACCCACACTCCAAAAGTGTGACTGAAGGTGGTCAGGATCACAGAAGAAAGCAGCAACAGCCTTTATGAGTGTCCTCTAGTTTAGGAAAAGAAATAAAAATCTAACCTAACAAAAAGACAGAAACAGATTACAAGCTGGGAACAGGGGAGTTCCCAAGAGGTATTAGAGTTTGTAGAAAAAAAAAAAAAGAGTAAATTTTTTCTAGTTTTTCCCTACGTAAGAGGAAAGTACAGTTTGACTTAATTGCAAAGCAAAATGATAAGCAAGCATACATGTACATGACTCATATTTAAATAATTTAAAAAATCAAGGAGTTAGAGAAGATATGGTTTAGGACTATTTTCTTACTCTTAAGACACGCACAGTAAGATCAGGTCTAAAGGAGCGTTACAAGACTAAGATATCCTATATAAGCAGACTTATCTCCAGTTAGGCCTGGTATTTCCCCAAAATCCCAGCTGCAGACACAAATAACCCACAGCGAAGGCAAACTAATGTAAAGGCAAGGCCATATTTCACTGAGAACACATAAATCTGGTGCATATTTGAAACCTGGGACCATAACCTGGACAGCAGGTGTTCTCATGGAGATGTGAGAGCACTGAAGAAATCACTTTATGCGTGCCTTGAGTATGGAAAAGGAGGATTAGGGAAATCCCCAGACACATAACAGAAATAAGTTTGCCAATCTTGTTTTTTCTTTGTGTGGTGAGATCAAAACTGGAATGCACAGACATTGGAACTGTATGCAGAAGGTGCTAAATAAAGTGGAGAAGAAAGAGAAAAAGGCCCAGGTGATTTAAGTGATAAATTCAAAGTGTCTTCAAGTGAGACTTAAGAGTTTAAGTCTGTATAAATTATCAGTGAGGATATTTGGTTTGAACAGAGTACCAGGCTAAGTGATGGATTCTGTGTCACTCCTTTAAGTTTTTTTGTAAGATACTGAACACAGCAGAATCATTGCTGAGCACACTGCTGTGTCCTTTGGCATGCAGAAGGTTTTAAAAGACAACATGAGGATCTTTCTGGCTATGAAAACAAGATTCTAAGGGCTGTGCTAAAGCTGAAGACGGAAATCTAAAAAAGAAAACATTATACATTTAAAAAAAAAAAAAAAAGAGTATCCTATTTAAAGGAAACCACTTTGAAAGACTAAGCATTAAGCACAAGCATTTCCAAATGCCAGGTTAGCATGACAGAAATTTTAAGTAGTAATTTAATTTCTATGAAATATTTGCTACTCATTCTCTAATTGGGGAAAATTCATGTGAATGTCAGTCTCACCTCCTACCAATTATGACCAAAATACTGCCTTTTACTTCCCATCAGTGACACACCAAGTACTGGCATTATTTCAAAATTTGTATGTGAGGACAAAGTGAACATATTAGTAAAAGGTTGTGGTTACTTAGGTAAACTCCCCGGGGTAAATTTAGTTATTTCCTGATGTCACAACTTAGTAAGACAGGAAAGTCTTCTGCCAGTCTCTACCTTCTTGACACATGGCAACTCATTTCAAACCAAGAAGAGAAATAAAAAGCTCCCCTTTTGCAATAAAGTAATTAATCACTGTCTGCTAACTTTCTTCCCTGCTTTTGTGTCACTTTTTAAAGGAATTCCCCACATTCTTCTTCCAAACTCAGATTTTATGTACAGCATTAAGCAAATTATTAACATCAAATAAACAATTTAGTTCTATGCCTCACAAGGCTGTGGTCCTCAGCACATCTTCACATAGTTCTGCCACAATCAACCTCCTCCCAGAAGAAAAGGAAAGCATTAAAAAAAGAAAATGAAAATACATGTAGAAATATGATGGGGAAAAGTATGTAAAATAACAACAAGACCAAGAAGTGCAAATATTAAACCCACTGACATTAAAAACCGAGAAATGTGATTTAAGTTAATCAATCAGCCAGGATTCAGGAAAGGATTTCTACTTGAATTACATGAGATGCAAGTAACAGAAATACTACAAATGTGAATTTAGCTTTAAAATGCACAAGTTTATAGATTTAAGGCAAACTTTTTGAATGAGATTAGATAGCAAATATGATGTCAAAGAGAACTAAGACAAAGCAAGAGAGTGAACAGCAAAGGCTTCATCTGTTGTCTAGTGCCTTTCTTATTCTACAAAGAGTTACTTGAGAGCAGAGATGCCATTTACTTCTAAAAGTCCTCAAATCTAGACATTGTGGAGCATCATGTATATCCTTAGTAGCAAAAAATACTAATTTAATACAGCCTGGAATCAGACCTCATGCAACCACACAAAGGGATAAGGGGTAAGGCCTCAAAGGTCTCAAAGGTAACTTTATCTCCATAGAAGTCTCAGATTTTTCCAGAACAAGAACAAAGACAGGGACATACTACAAGAACTGAAGTTCTTGAGTGGACATTACTTCATTAGTGATGACTTTGTAACACCACATAGTATTTTAATGGCATACCAGCTTCAAAAACCTCTTCAATTCAGGCAGGATAAAAATACAGTTTTCTACATGGCAAAACAGGACAGACTTTTTAGAAATATGATGAAAATTAATGGTATAATGTAAAGCCAATGATACCAGCCATAAAGTATTTGCAAAAAGACATCCTGAGAAAAATCCCAGCTCTGTCTGGATTCTTTTCTTTCCAGCAGTCACTAAAAATGGAAACAACTCAAGCACTGAAACACTTGTAGGGTACATTTTGTATCAAGTATACCCACTAAGTCAACATAAACACCCAGGCTGTGTAACCTAACAAAAAGGTGCTACTGTGAATCATTCGTCTTATTTCTCCTTTCCCAATACACTGAGCTCCCATGGAAAGGGAGATCCAGCTCTTCACCAGTGACCATCAAATCAAGGCTTGTTGCAGCTACAGAAGCCAGTGGCTTTCTCTGGAGGGCAATCCAGAGAAAAAGTCTAACTTGGAAACTCAGAATTGCCCTGGAAACCCCAGTCACTTTCCATTAGCCAGGGAGGAAACACAGTCAGTGATCCCATTAGACTAAAAACAGCCTTCAGGAATGCCCCAAAGTCATCAAAACTAATGCTCTTTAACTAATACTCCAGCAGAAAATAATGCTGCCCAAAAGAGGAGGGGAAAGTCTTGTCTGACAAAGTGGGAGCATACAGTGGACTCACCAGAGTGGGAGGAAAAGGGTGATAATAATTAACATTTCAGTAAAACCAGTTTGAGAGAGATTAACATTCAGTGTAAAAAAAAAAAAAAATCACAGTGGCTGCCTTGGAAGAGGGGAAAATGTGCTAGATTTTCAAGGTGCCATGCAGGCCACAAGTCTTTATCAGCAGAGCTGGTGGGAAACCTAGGTGACTAAATAGTAACTGCAATCAGCTTGTAGAATAAGAAAAGAGAAACTTCTTCATTAGGATCTTAGACTAAAACAGGCTGGAGATGGAAAAAGTAAAAGAGCAGGCAACAAAAACATCTATGAATTTTAATAGCAAGATAGCACCATTTCTTTCCTCACATAACCAAGAAAACACACAACTGACACTCAAGCAAAATTCTCTGCTATTTCAGAAATGTTTGGTCTAAAAGACAAAACCTTTGATCAGTTCTGATACAACTTCTGCAAAAAATAGCAAATTTGAGGGTTGAAGATCCATAGAATCTTCTCAATAAAATATTCCCTAGCACAAATGGGGACAATGGGATGGACATATTTTGACAGAGCATGATTACTGAAGAAGAATAATAGGAAAAATACCCTTATCTAGCCGGTAGCAGTTGAAATTCAGATGCAAAAGTGGAACATGTGAAACAGCACATTTGACAAAATGATTGTTAAATGGACTTTTTAATATCTCTTTAGTTATCCAGACATTATATCTTTTGCCTGACCTAATTTTTGGTTTGCTTTTTTATTCCCTAAACATTTTGATAAACTTGTCATAACCTCTGACTACAAAGGACTTGATGGACACAAAATTTAGGTATAAATTCTTTCCCACTGAACAACTTGACCTCCACTGCTAGATACAAAATTCTTACCTGAGTGCCTCTGCTCTCCAAGGTACTTAATGTCTGTAATTTTTGTAACAGCTACATATTTTTCTTTCTAAAACTTCATTCTTAACACCATACCACTCCCCCAAAGCCTTGCAGCTAAGTTTGATTTAATTCTTGCTACCTATGGATTTTCCATTTTCCCAGCTTTAAATCATCTACATGTCTGATCAGCTTGCTGCTATGTTCCAAGACATTATTTCATTAATAAGAAGGAAGACAAAAGGAAATTTCTGTGGGACAAAACTTTCCTCTGATCTTCAAAGATGAATCATTAAAATGAAATAAAACTCAAAGTAATTGTTGAACCAGTCATAAATCATAAATTTAAGTAAGTATTCCATCTGGCTTCAAATTCTTATGAGCTTTTTAAGTTTTGCTGAATCAAAGGACCTATATCAGACTTCTTGGAATGACTCCTACCTTCTGAAGGTTTCAAAACTCATTACAAGCACTACTACCACTCTCCTCCATGTCCCAGCCCCACAAATGCAAAGAAATTCTTTTTTGGGGGGTGAAATTTTCTGTCTGTCTATAGGGAGGGGAAGGGGGATTGTGTTTCTTTTCAGACTTCATGAAACAAAAGACTTACAAGATATTTCACAAGAAATTCTAGAATCAGAATCATTTAGGCTGGAAAATACCTTTAAGTTCACCAAGTCCAATGTTAACCTCAGACTGACAAGTTCGCCACTAAATCATGTTCCCAAGTGCCATATCTATACATCTTTTAAATATCCTCAGGGATGGTGACTCTGCTTCCCAGGAAACCTGTCCCAATGTCTGATCACCCTTTCCATGATTTCCTCCCCGCCCCTTCCCCCCCCCCCCCTCCCCCCCCGAAAATCCAATCTAAACCTCCCCTGGTGCAACTTCGTGCCATTTCCTCTTGTCCTGGAGCTTGTTACTTGGGAAAATAGACAGACCCCTACCTGACTACCTATTCTTCAGGTAGTTGTAGAGAACAATAAGGTCCCCCCCTAAGCATCCTTTTCTTTTGGAGTTAAAAGTTAAGAAACATAAGGCTGATGAAGAATGAGGAACAGCTACTATGTCTGGATACAGCACCTCCTTGAAATTCCACATTGCTGACACCGGACAAAACTCTGGATGAAATAAAAGGCTCCAGTATGTGCACCACTGCTCCAATCTGATAGAGCAGATTGGTCCCCAAAGCAAAGCCAGAACTCTGCTGTAGATGGGTGGGTTCCTTTTCTAGGCAGAAGGAATAACTGGGTCTCTGAAGGACAAACCAGACTGCCCAGCCAAAGCTGGAAACAACCCAAGTCTAACCAAGTGCAGACACTGATCTTAAATTCTGCCTTAGCCTGCACCATCTGCCATCCAGAACCTGGAATCACCTCCCAAGGTCAAGCACCTGCACTCATTCCTTCAGCAGATGAGTAAGACTCTTTCCAGCTGGACTGAAGGGAGGGATGGGTGAGTAGCTCAGGTACTTGCCTGGCAAGACAGTTCTGTTAGTGCAGCACAGCCAGTCCAGTCTATCTCCAAAGATGCCAACTTTACCCTCAGTTTAGCAGCTCTGCAAGAGTGAGCAGGCTTGCCTTTCACTCACTGCAAAGAGCTGGACCACAGAAAGTGAGAGCAAGTGGAATGGCACTAACTCAGTGAAATCAGGAGATTATCGTGTCTTCGTCTTGGGATTTTTCCAACCACTGTGTTGGCACTTTACCCTAAATCAAGCATACAACAGAGTTTGAGCTACTTATGCTACACTCTTAGAAATCATGAGCCATTCAACAGAACCTCCATGTTCAAAAATATCTTCACCACAGTTGACCAAAGCTTACACCTTTAGAGATTCCAAATTTAAGAGGCAAATGCCAACACTGGAAAGCATTTGAGATCACATGGTTAAAGAAGTTGCCAGCTGGCTTGGTCTCTGTAATAGATCATATAAGTGTTTCTCTGGTGAGGTAAAATATGTTAAACTGAATAACCCTCACAAGGCATTTGCCCTCAGAAAACTGACACAGCACATCACCACTTGGAGTAGCCCAGTCCAAATAAAAATGTCTTTAAACTTGATAAAATTACTCAATTTGGGTCAATGGAGATAAAATTGTTAATAGTTTAATAATATTAGGTGTTCAATATGCTGTTAAATATTCATTCCAATTGGAAATTATTTGTGCATGACATAAAGGAACTAGGAAAACAATATTTACACATTTCAGGAAACACAAAGATAAATGAAAATTACATTAAAAAAACAACTATAAAATTTGTGTAATTAGGTGATGATTTGATGATTAAAGGTAAAACTGCTGAGAAGCAAAGAAAAAATGACAGAAAAACAAAACTAGAAAAGAAAGCATATCTAAAAGGAGAAAAAGCAAACTGGCAACAGTTTCAGTCTCTGAAATTACAGGACTTGCAATTTCTGTGCATTCTCAGGAGCCAGCAGGATGCAAGGCTGTAGGAGGTGATGTCAGAAGTGCGTCTGTCCCTCAGTGCTGGGTTCAACAGAGACCTGATAAGCAGTTTTCTGGTTTGCTTGGGGCTCTGGCTCCCATTTTATCAAAGGTTTCATAAGAATTTACAACTTTCTTTGTGAGCAACACAGGCTTCATATAATCTGAATCAAGGACAGCATGTGACTTTCATTTTGACTTCAGAATTATTATTATTTTCATTATAGAGTGCACAACCACTTCAATCATCAGGAACACTAAAAACCATACAGATGAAAACTAACAAGTACAACCAACTATTTGTAAGGCATTAGGAAATAACTACAGAACCTGCCACCCTCCCCAAAGCAAAAGGAAAAATACACCAACTCCAGCTGATGTTAAAAAGGGGAGGAAATTGTACCTATGTAGGAGCTTCATAACACTGAAGTATCAACCTGTTTTCTCAGAGGATTTTGCATTAGAAAAGTATAAGCAGAATGTTTTCTGAAAAACTGATTTCATTCAATTAAAAAAATATGTAGCAGTGTCTACTTCCTGAGATAACATTGGAATAAATACTGCTTGAGAAGTAAGCTATGGCTGGTGCATCCTCTTCTCTACTTAAGGCCATGTACTACGGTTTAAAGTATGGTTTGTAATAGATGTAGAAGTCTGGCCCTCCAAGTATGTCACTAGTGAGGTTCAGTTCCATAGTACCTGGTAACAACGTACTTTCACAGAAAAGTCAAACCTTAGCATCATCTGTGCTGACCCAAATCTCCTTTAATGTCACACTTCCAGTGGTCACCTTCACTACCTCACTGTATTAATTACAAAATAAAGAGAAAAATAAGATTTTTCCTACACTTTTCTTTTCCTTTGGTGTAATATTCCATTAGAGAAAATGAAGAAATTACTCTTAGAAGTCTCTTTTGCTATTGTTGAACAAATAGGAAACCTGCAGAGCACTCAAGGAAATCATCAAAATAACTGAGCTAATGACAGGACTTGTTCTTCTTCTATTCATGAGAGAGAAAATTGTCTTGGGGAGTGTTTGGTGGGGTACAAAATTAACCTCTTCTTTCAAATGGGCTCTAATGCCTAACTTTTGTAATTTAAAAATCTTCGTACAATCTCTTTTTGTGTGATTCTTACTTTTATTTCAGAAAAATCTTTGATTTTACTTTTTTTTTTTTTTTGATAGAAAGTATTTTAATCTCACGTTTTTAATACAGCTCTTAGCTTTGTCAGGTAACTATAGAAAACTTTGTGGGACAATCTGAACTTTGAGTAGTATGAAACCAGCATTCTTCATGAAGCCTTTACAAATGGGTTTAGCTAGTATTGTCTTCTTATGTATTTTTATCTTCGTGCCACTGGGAAAAAAACGTGACCTACTGAAACCTCTAAAAAAATAATCTGATCTGACAGTAACATATAGAATGGGTATATTCAAAAGCCAGCTTTGACTTAGGGAGGCCATTCTGCTTTGTCACTCTGTAGCCAGCGTGGACAGAGAAAACCTCTTCTAGAGGGTAATTCAGAGCTGAAACCAGGTTGGGATGCTCCTTATCACCCCCTGGGGAAGCTCATTTATTGTACCAACCACAGAAACCCAAGGAGACAATTTTTCTGGGTTAGTTAACCTTTGTGTACAGTGCCACCTCCATTCCTAGAACTCCTTATAGGGTGCAGCTCTGTGTTTGCCCAGATTCTGTACCTCAGAGATGGTTGTGTCCGCATAAGCTCATAAGATTTCCACTGGGAGACTCTTCTTTCATTTCATTTGTTACTGGATCAGAGGGCTACATAATCCTTGTTTCATAACTTCTACATGATTTTAATATTTAAATGCCATTTTCATGTCTTACAGTCAAGTCATCCTTTATTCTTAACGACCTATTTTCTCCAAGTCCTTATTCAAGTCTCATAAAAGCTTTAGTCCTTGTACACTTGGGCAAGGAATGAACCTAAGTGTAATCTCACCATATTTATAGGAAAAGAGACTTCATCTTCCACATTCATGACTCAATACTGTATTTTTCATGTTATTATACAGGTAAGCATTTCATCATATGAGTAAGCCTGTCCCCAACTTCTCCAGTTTAGTTTTGCATGTAGGTTTTAATGTCATGGGTTTGGCCAGGTGGGCTAAATTTAGGTTTTAAAGTTTGGACTAGGCCTGAAAATTGTCAGGTGACTTGAGCTGGGCTGAGCTAGCTAACAGCTGACCTCTT
>JAWWEV010000001.1:113877765-113910353 GCA_035583235.1 Hafferia zeledoni
TGATGTAGAGTATTGGCATGGAAGAGAATTTAGGGGTGGATAATGTTGTAGTTTGGAATTATTATGTAAATTCTCTCTCCTGCCACTGTAACGACCCAGGCCGACAGTTAACAAAAACAAGGGTCGTTAACTGTGGTGTAGTGGAGAGCACTCCGGTCTCTGAGTCCCAAGGTCCCAAGTTCGAGTCTCAGGGGGGACGCCTCGGCAGTTGAATGCCTCCCAGGTGATCAACAGTTAACTACTCTTTTGTTAACTGTCGGCCTGGGTCGTTACAGTGGCAGGAGAGAGAATTTACATAATAATTCCAAACTACAACAAGGACCTTCAGAAAATTTTGGAAATTGAGCATTTACTAATAAGGACTTCTTTAGGAGTCCATAGAAATAAACTTTTCTTTGGTCAAAACACTTGGTTTTTCCAGAGTCACAGAGTCTGGAAGGGACGTCTGGACATTGCAGCTGGTAGATCCATCCTATGGATTCTTTTTAGAAATTGTTTGGACAGGAGGGAAAATGTTTATATTTACACTAATGGATAAGAAGATTATAGAAAAGTCCTAACAACTTCAGCACAGGAGAATTTCAGGGAAATTAATGACTAGCTGAGTTAATGGTCCTCAGCTTCATGTTGGCCCATCAACTCTCCCAGTCAGTCATTAATTCCCAGGAAATACCTAATGCCTCTGTTGTTGTTGCTTTAATAAATAAAATTCAAGTTAAAGGCTTGACTTAATGTTTAGCCACTATAAAGGAAAACACAAGGAAATGTTCCCATTGGACATATTCACTGTCAAATATATTTTTGTTTACCTTATTTTGTATAGATATTTAAATAGAGGAATTGAATACTCATTTAGCAATTTGCTTTGATTTTACTACTCATAATAGTACACAAAAAATCTTCTGTTCGTCTTTGACATTTACTTAATATTTCACTATGGACAGCTTATCTGAGTTCAAATATGACTGAATGTGCAAAATATAGACATGACTACATTTAATGATAAGATGGAGAAATTAAAAATTGATCAGAAATAGTTTTATTGTAGCTAATCAGTATCATACTAGTGAAAAAAACTTGCAGAAAAAAAATGAAGACACTAACAGTTCACAATCTCCAGCAGAAAGTGAAAAATCAATCACTGTTTTGGCCCCAAACCAACTGAAAGGTGGAAATCTTCTGGTGCCAGTTGCCCTTGTGAAATTTCTGCCATTATGACGTCTACCACAGGGAAAACTGCTGTGGACAGGATTTTTTCTGCCATGTTCTGATAAACCCGAGTTGGATTCAAATTTTTGGAAAAAAGCAAAACCAAAAAAGTCCTGCCACCTGGATATAGTGTGAGTTCTGGCCTAAAAGCATGGTTTCCAGCAATGCTGAAAATATCCTGGTTCTTTTCTTGAGTCATTTTATATGCTACTTAATTACTCATCAAATGTGCTTGCCTATATTTTTAAACACAGCCAGTTCACCTTTCTTCAACACATCAAGAGAACAACTGAAACTCCCCGTACTTTCTTCAGTATTATGCTCAAACTGTTGGTGTTCCTCTTTCATTCCCTGGCTGAATACTGTACACTGTGGAAAACAGCTGCACATGAGTTGAAAATCCTGATTCTGAAACTTCAGCATTTCATAGCCAAACCTAGTTTCTGGTGCTGCTCCATTAAAGCCAACAGAGTTACCATGGGAATAGAATTGACATTGTAATATGACTGTATACTAAGGTGAGGTTTGATTTGATGAGCACATCAGATAAAAGCACATCAGAATCACTACTAGTTTCTGTATTAAGTTTTCAGGACTCTGGCAAGTGTCATGCAGTCACTGTCATGCATTGCTGAAGACAGTATACACTTAGAAGTCCTTTAGATGTGAGATGATGCTAAGTCAGGCTAAAATATGAGACAAAAGCTGCTTATAAAGGGATTCAGGCAACTTAGTCTATATTTTGACTGATACTCACTGGATGAGTGACATTATATAAGTCACCTGAACTATCTCTGCATCAGTTTGGCCAGACTGAAAAATGGGAAAAATGCTTGTAAGGTAACGTGAGAAGTCCCCCCTCAAAACCTTATTGTCACTTTTAATTTGATACTCCACACTGGCAGGCCTCCCAGTGCAATGCTTGCAGTGAAATTCTGAGCTACAATCAATTGTCCCTTCTGTGGAATCAGGGACTGGGGTCATGCAGGTGTTGGAAGCACACTGTGGAGTCACACTGTTCATCCATAGTCAACTTTGGATTGAAGCAAGGAGGCAACGTGGAACCCAGGAGGTGCATGCTGGGCATATCTTCAATATAGATGGTCTGGGTTACTCGTCTTACAGAACAGAGAGCTGGCTGCAATGATGATGTGGCAAAATCTCTCAAATAGCCAAGTCCAGCACTGTTAAAATGCATCCAAAGTCCAGGCAGTCTATTCTCATCCCACCCTGCAGAAGGGAAAAGAAAAAAAAGCTACGGAGAAAGAAGAAAAGTGTCAGGCATCCTGGATGTGGCCCCACTGAGCGCCCTGCACAGGTCTGCCTGCAGGCTCAGGCAGATTCCAGTGCATCCATCCACCCCCTTACTCTGGTGGGAACAACTCCTTCATCACAGGAAAGAGCACTTGGACTTCATGTGAGACAAGGAGTACCTTTAGATATGATGCACAAATGTGAGGTTCCCTACAAAAATCTGCTTTTCAGACTGAACTATCTTACCATGCAGGACAGAACTGCTCTAAAGTTTCCATTCTTGAAACCAGCGTTTCTTGCCTTCTCCTGATGAAACCTTTGAGATGTATTGAGTAATACGTCTGGACATTTGCATTGCTGATGTCAGCTTCACAAAGCTGCCAACTCTGCTTTGAATGTGCCACCTTCTCCTTTCTCAGTTGGTGATCTTCCCCCACCTTCAGTGTCACCTGTATCACGAGTACCTTTGTTCTACATGGAAATTTATCACACCATAGCATGGAACAGGGGAATGGTGGTGGCTTAGGGCCACATTGTGAGCCACGGACTGTCCTGCAGGACCCAGGTGAGAACACTACAGGATACAAAAATTCCTAGCTGCGTGTCTGTCACACCCTTGCTCCACTCAGCAGATGAAGCAGGTTCTGTATCAGAGGCAGCAACTGACCTTCTCACAGGACTCTGGTGTGGCAGACGTGCAACAAGATATGGAAGCAAATATTTGGGAATAGAGGGTACAGGAGAGGCACAGAGGAGAAAATTTCTTCTGAGAGTGGGGAAGAAGTTGACAACAGGGGAATATGGATCTCATTTGAAGAAATGCAGTGAATACCAGCAGTCATCACTGCTCTCAGCACCTGAAATTGGTCTGCAACAGGGAAAAAGTGGGACTGTACTGGAGACCAAACCATTATTTACAACGTATTTGGTGATTGAAACAACCTGCCAGACATTAGCTGAACCGGAGTCCAGCACAGGGAGTTATGTCCAGCTCTTCAGACAGCCTGAAGCAGAGGCTCTGTGTGCTTCCAAGCTGATTCCATCCATCTCAGTGGGGGGTTCAGGCTGAAGGCTCATGATGATAATTGAAACATCAACTTCAATGATTTAATTGCACAGCAAACAAATATCATTCAGCTCTACAATCCTTTTTACGTTTATGAAAAGAGAACATTTTAGCTACCATGGTAGGTAGGAGCAGTGTCAGTCATTTGCTAAACTGTTACAGATCTTCACCTCAAAACTGTGTAAAAGTATTACTTAGTTTGCATTTAAAAAATTTCTCAATATTCCTGTAGATACCACAAATGTAAACATTTCATAGCTGTTAAAATTGCTTGTTATGCCCTCAGTCATCTGCAAAATTATCTGCATTTAATATGTTTTCAACAATTGGTCATTATTTATTAAAATATTATACAAGACATTTTAATAATTTATCCTATATTAATTTACTTTATAGTAATTTCTACAATATAGTGAAATTTTCCTCAGTGCAAATAATGCTGTCAAATGAGAAACTGAAAAACAGAGGGACTTGGAGGTAGGTTTCATTGAATTTAATAAAGCCTAATAACAATAATAAACAAACAGCACAGCTATTCTCTGAAGGCACTGGATTGCATAGAGAACAATGAAGAAAAGCCATATGTGAGTGCCTGTCTCATAATACTCCAGCTTCTCAATATCAGCTATGGCCAATTCATTGCCAGGTTTTTCAAACAATACTACTGTGCCTAATTAAAGAATAGTCCTGGCTGATCCAAAACTCTATCTCAAATTATTTGTGAGAAAATGAATTCTGAGATTATTCCTCAGGTGCCACAGGGCACCATGGCCTACTGACCCCTGCTCATGGCAGGGAGGTTGGAACTTGGTGATCTTTGAGATCTCTTCCAACTCAAACCATTCTATGATTCCATTTTCCTGCTTTGGGAGAGCAACCCTTCTGCCAGAGGGGTGAAACAATTCCAGGGCTGGTGGTGCACTGAAGGGCCATGCACCAGGAGCACGTCCCTGCCAACACCTGGGGGGCTGTTTCAGCCTCGGGAGGTCTGGGAACTTTGGGAGGTGTCTGTTGCAAGTACAGCTCTGGCACAGTGAGGTGCTTCATCTTACTGCCTGTTTTGAAGTCAGGCCACTGTGATGCCTCCAAGAGCTTCATCTTCAGTGTCTCACCTGGGACTACAACCCTGAATCCCGCTTATCCCAACAACCGGGATGGGAGCTGGCAGCCTGCAGGTGGGACTGGCTCTCCTTCTTTTTTTTAGCTCAGGAGGGCGATCACCAACACACAAGTCAATCTTGAAAAAAAATTAATAATACAATTTAAAAACAATGGCTACCACAACCCATTCACTTCCTACCCCCTTCAATAACTCATCAGACACTTTTTGCACACTCCCTTTTTTCATCCATTCTAAGTTTTTCAAAAGAGCAAAAGCTGGTAACACTACTGGCCAAGTCATATTTTCCTCTTGTCAGTTAGTACTATTTTGGAAGGTATACAGGATTATAGCTGCTCTTTTTTTGTTTGTTTGTTTCAAATGAAAGTTTGCTAAACACAGCCTGAAATTGCAAATAACTCGCTGTGAAGCTACAGTAAGCAGTTCAAAAGAGCATTCTGGCAGTAAAATTATTTTTAGCCAATTACATTCTCCATCTCGGTCTCTCTTATCATTGCCACTGCTCTTTAAGCAACCTGCTTGTTAACATTTTAGAAGTAGCTCACAGAGGCCTTGGTGTGGTTTAATGTGCTCTTTGCCTTCTAAGGACTCTAAGTGCAAGTTTGTTTGCATACATTTCTCCTTAGGCTGGGTCATGAAACACCAGGGTGCTGCACAGCTCACCCAATGACCTAATATTCATTTTTACATAGCTTGAAATTATGTTTTAGCCTGTGTCCTGCAGACTATTACTGTGCCCACCTTTCTTTTATATCAATAAGCAATCAACTTCTAGGCAAGGACTTTCTGAGGATGCCAATACAGCATGGTTGAAATCTACTTTGTCAGATTATCTTGAACAAAGTTTGACTTCTAGGATCCATTAAATGAAAAAAAAAATTACGTGCTCTTTCTAGGTGTCCAATACTCTCTTCATTTCCTTGACTGGTTTATTTGGCCTCCTGAGCTGCTTCTCTGTACCACAGCTCTGCCTGAAACTCCCTCAAGCTGTTCTCACTTTGGCAAAATCCAAGTCTAATATGGAAGCTTAGCTCATTTAGTGACTGTGCATGGGGAGTTCACCTTCCTGGTGAAATGCAGTTTCATCCATAATCTCTTTTCATATATTCATATTTACACAAAGGCAGCCTTCACGCTCCCGACTCCATTTGATCTTCCACGTTGTCCCTCCAAAGAGCTTAGCTCCTTTTTATTCAAATCCTCCCCAGATTCACTTCCATTGTTCATTGTAGATGCAGTCCCTTGGCATAATGAACTCTCTCACAGCTGTAGCAACCATTGTTGAATTGTCAGTTCTGTTTAAAATGTCAGGATTAACTGTTACCCAGCTGGTCATCTGAGCAGGAAGAGCTGCCCCATGGGCTCATTTGCTGTTGCCTGGCACATGGGAGATGTGAAAGATTTCTGCAGGGCAGCTGGGCAGCACCACAGCTAGGTAGGTTGACAATGAAAAACTCTCTTTTTTCATGATTAAATACCCTATGAATATCTAAATGAGAAAAATAAAAAAATGAGTCTATAATTTTCCACTAATAAGTCAAGTCCATGTTTTGTACAGAAAAAAAAAGAAAAAGTTGGTGCTTTAGTGCTAGAAATAATTTGTTAATCCAAAAAAGTGGATGAGACTTTCAAGCTTCAGAATCTGTGCTTTTCAAAACAAATACTGCAGTTTCACAACCCTTGCAACACAGCCTGATCAATGTCAGCATGCAGCTTCACGTATGGATCACTGCAGCTGGAACTGCTCTAGATGGAATTTTTGAAACAGTGTTACTCAAAGTCCATAAAATGCATAGAGAAACAGAATTCTGAAGCCAAACTGTTTTGAAACACGGGAAGCACAGATTTCTGATTTGGATCCATATTCAGACTAGAAAGAACATACTAGCGTGAAATGGATTGACTAATGTACTATTAGAGATACTACAGATTTTCTGCATAAATAAGTTCTACAAATCTTATAGTTTCATCCACTGCCAGTCCTAATATAGCATTTCTTCCCCTAGACAAGAGATCATGGTTTTGAGATATTTGTCTCAATTAGTTTGCTTGCCAGTTTAAACACTTTTCCAATTTAGGATAATTATATATCATTTAAAAATAAATTTACAGAATAAAAAGTCTTATTAGGATTGTTTGCTCTCAATTTAAATAATTACCCATAGTTATTATAACATGTTAGACTGATAGTATCTGCAGATGAGATCAATTTATCAGTTGTTAATCACAGTTCAAAATACAGTTAAAATCCCAAGAAACTGCAATCCAACACTGAAAGCACAAAACTGTGTTATTACAACTGAACTGGAGGGCAGGTACTGGGATCTGACTGCCTGAATTTATTCCTGGGAAAAATATCAGCCAGAAATCATAGTTGGGAGACTGAGATGTTGCTTGGTTTCACCTATTTTAGGTAACACAAGGACATAAGATAGAGATTATACTGATATACATGTGGGAGAGTATTAAAGTCAAGAAGCCTCCAACACCAAAGAAAACAATATTTATGATCCTCTGGGAAGAGCAGCACTATGTTACAGTCAGCAAAATGTCTCGTGAGGAATGATGGCCTCAGACATCTTTGCAAATTACTAGAGACAATTTTATGTTTTGTAGGGCCAGGACAGCTTTTACTGATAGATTTTCTCTATCTAAAAATATAAATGTCATACTAAAAATAAAGCTAAAGGATGAAATGGAAGGTTTTACTTAGAATAGAAGTATAATTTCTCTATGCAACCCTAATTATGTTTCTGTTCTAATTGGCCTGAGAAGTGAAACAGAATTGTTTGCTAGAACATATATTTACATATATATATATATATTTAATAGGAATTCCATTTAATCTTTCCCTATTTGTAAGATTTCACAGACTGGGTAGAAACTGCAAGTGCTTGTTTTAGTGTCCTACCAGTATCATGTTCTGGTGGCTGTGAACTAACACACTTCATGGTGATGCTGAGAGTACAGCAATTTCTCTCATTGTATGCAGAACTGGAAGAGCACAGAGTGTCACACATTTTAGAATACCAAAATGTTTGTCTTCTAAAAAATCCTTTGTTTCTTTTAAAACTTCTTTTCAAACTGTAGTTTTTCAAGTTTGCTGTTGGATATCTTTTGTTTTATTTTAGTGAAAGTAAATACAAATACACTCTCTTAGTCCCAGGTGTGGGAAAGTTTTGGTAAATCTTGCCAGTAAGATACATCTAAATTATAATTGATCCTAATTTCCTACCTCTCTGGAACACCAGGAAGTCAGTGAAATTGCCACTGGTTTTTGTTCTTTTACTTCCTTTTCTGTTTTAGCCTGTTATCTTCCAGGCCAAGACCAGGTTCCCTGGTACTGAAAAATATAAAACTGCAGTTTTGTACCTGCATATTAATTTTGGTTCCCAGCTTCTCTTCTGGACAAAGAGGATTAAATTCCACCTCCCTTCCAGACAGTTGCAAAACACCTGCCAACGTCAATAGGGCCAGAATTTCACCCAGAAATTTCACTCCACGCTACCTGTGAAGTTTCTGCCCTGGGGTGGTGGCATGTTCCCAGCTGGAGCTGTGACTGCTGTGCTGCCAGAGCTCTGCAGGATCCCAGTGGGATGAAGCCCAGAGGACGAAGGGCAGGGCATGCCCTTCAGTGATTTTAGTTTTCTAACCAGTAAATGGACATAACGCAGGGAGGTGTCTACAGCAATACCTATTGGAATATCTCTTTTCTTGCTTTTTCTTTAACAAGGTAGACCTCAGGATGGATTCTTATCGATTATCATTAAAAATGTATCTTTTTTTCTTTTATATCTACTTTTCCAAGTATAAAACTAAAGTATAAATACTCACATATCCCCACAGATTTAATCTGTTATGTCATATATTTATATTTTTTCACTGCTCTTTAAGGTTAAAAAAAAAAAGATGGAGTTGTGTGGTTTGGATTTTTTACTGTAAGAAAATGAAATTAAAATGTAAGTATTTAATAATTCAATATTGGTGTGTATACATATATCTATATACATTTGTATCTATGCATATATATATGTCCATATACACACAAATACACATACCTGTGATTTGAGTTTGCATGCCTAAGCATTAAATTGCAGACTATCGTTCCTGAGATAAAGCTATTTTTTTGTCCTTTTTTTAGCTGAGGATGATACACCCTTCACATGGCTGTTGAACTGGAGGAATGCAGGAGCAGTGTCAAGTCCTTGTCATGCATGCATCATGGGACTTAGAGAGCTGTTGAATCCACAAAACAGCTCACTATATGCTCTACACAGAAAAAGAAAATAAATCTAAATGTGTACTTATTCAATGAATTTAAAAATCTTAATGTGTCCAAAATTCACTTCTTTTGATGTCAGTCCATCCAAGTATAGTCTCATGACCATATGCCTCTCAGTCAACTTCCTCTTTGCTAGAGTCATGAAACCCAGCTGGAAATGATACATTCTGTGGTTTCAGAACTCATCAAAATTTAGGTTGAACATTGTCAGAGACAAGGTTTAAATATAGGATTTTGAATTCTGAGAAAGCATCAGTTCCTGCATACCTCCATTCTAACATTTCCTGGGGATGGCAAAGTCCTTTACAGGAGCATCACTGAAGTCCAGAGAAAGCTGAACATCTGCGTGGGGCAGCACGCAGGCATAGAGGTGCTGAGAGAGACTTGCCATGCCCTCTACCATGATCCTCTTTTAGGTCTCCCTGTGTCCACCAAGACTGTAAGGGAAATGTATTTACAAATAACTGAATTAGCTGTACCATGAGATTAGTTAAGATCTTTTTTAAAAACATGTGGGCTGGCCCCCTCTCCACCACAAGCCTTATAAATAACTTGCTTCCTGGCTGTTGTGTTGACAAACTGAGCTCCTTCCACCACCTCCGCCACCCCCATCTTCTCTCTTCACAAACACATGCTAATTCTCCCAGGGCTTCAAAGTTTATTATCAAACATTTTTGGGGGGCAGAAGTGGAACAGGAAGAAGGAAAGAGGAACTAGAATGTTCATATATGTCCAAAATTTCAATTAAACCCAAATCCTTTCTTGCTGCATGCTGGGACGCACAGGAAACTAAGATCCAACCTGTTCCAAAAGTGACACAAAATGTTAACATGGAGTTGCTCTGCAAGGATTGGAAACCTTGAACTTCATAAATCCTTCAGAAATTATTTAAGTGACACTGGAGTGGATAGAAATCCACCAAGGTGTTGCAGAGAGCTAGATGCTTCCAGCCCATGTCTTGCTCGTCTTGCTCAGCTGTCTCAGTGACACTCATTTAAACTCCCATTCCAAGGCTTTCACACTCTCACTCAAAGGTCAGCTAATGACTGACCTTGTGAAAATCCCTCTTCAGTGCCAATGATTCCATATGCAGTGTACCAGAAAGTAAAATATTCCCCAATTCAAATGCAAAAGCCTTACTTTATATGGTATCCTCCAGTAAATGCTTTATGCCCAGTGCTCTAAGGAAAGGGCTGAAAGGTTTTCTTTCTGCGTTGGAGTCATTAAGATCCAGAAATAAGCAGTGAGAAGTTTCATGTGACCTACCATAAACGTGTAGCAAGCTAAATGTGCAAATTTGGAGTTAAAGGGTTATCTCTGTCTCTTGTTCAGGAGTCTCCCAAATGCTGACTTGTTTTTTACCTATATGAAGCATCTGATGTCACTTTTGTGTGTGGGTGGAAAATGCTGTACAAAGGTTAAACAAGTTCTTTCATCCTTGCTCATGAAAGTAAGCTCGTATTGCATTTCCAGTAACTAAGTGCATTACTATGACAGGTTGGGGATTTACTTTCTGCATACGTATGTACCTCTGGTGACTAACTGGCCAAGTGCTCTCCCCATTCCTCTTAATATTGCTTAAATTATTGCTTAATCTGAATGCTCTTTTGGCCTGAGTTTATAAAGGCAGTGCAGCCAACATTTCCAGCTGTCAGTAAGTAGCCTGTGTAGCACGGAGCCACAGAACCTATACCTGCTCTGCATGCTACAGAACGGAGCTTTTTAGAAATTCATGTGCAGAGACTGAATCACATAAAATAGCTTATTTCTTCAGCCATGTACTTAAACAGAGAGACATCACTGAGTCCAACATAGGAGCATCCATTTGCATTTGAGCATAGGAAAAATCCCACTGGCAGTAGCTTAATATTAAGCAACCGATTATGAGTTTTGCTAAAGAATCTGGAAATCACTGGAGTTACCGCAATGGATATTATGCACTAGAACTATCCAAAAGCCTCTGATAATGTGTTTGGGGATTTTTTTCTGGAAAGGCTGTTCAACACCTGTGGAGAAACACTCCTCATGGCTGAGGGACGGAGGCTGTGAACAACTTGCACTCAGAGGTGCAGCAGGAGGTTGAGGAGTTTTTGTGACTCATTTTTTTTGCAAGTGTAGTTCCTGCACTTCAGGAGGGTAGGTGTATCAGCACGGAGATCATCACAGCTACCTAACAGAGGCTGTGCAAGTCAGGAGGGCTCGCAGCCTCCCACACTGCCGTCTGCCGCCACTTCACCTGAGCTGGCAAGTTCAAAGGCAGCTCAGATGTGCCTGCATGAGCTCCAGTAACAGCTCTGCACTGGAGCACAACACAGAAACATGAAATGAAGAATAAGAACAAACAACCCAGATGGCCTGGCAGAAACTGAGTCAGGGTGTCCCATGTCTTCTGGCAGGGCTATTGATGGGAATGAACCCAGGAAAGGTCTATGTGCTTATGTGGGAGCGTCTGCAGAACACACACACAGACACATGCAGAGTCATCTGAGATGGAAAACACATCTAAGATCATCACGTTCAACTGTTAACACAGCACCCCCAAGTCCACCACTAAACCATGTCCCTAAGTGTCACACTTACACTTTAATATATAGTAATTTATTGTGTAGACCAATTATCTTTCTTTCAAACACCTCCAGGGTTGGTGACTCCACCACTTTCCTGGGGTAGCCTGTTCTAATGCTTGAAAACCCATTCTGTGAAGAATTTTCTCTTAATATCCAGCCTCATCCTCCCCTGGTGCAACTTAAGGCCATTTCCTCTGGTTTCCTATCACTTTTTGCTTGGGAGAAGAAATTAACTCCCATCTGGTTACACCCTCTTTTCAAGTGGTGTAGACAGTGATAAGGGCCCCTCTGAGCCTCCTTTTTTCCAGGCTAAACACCCCCAGCTCCCTCAGCTGCTCCATATCAGATTTGTGGTCCAGACCCTTCCCCAGCTCCGTTGTCCTCCTCTGGACATGCTCCATCACCTCAATATCTTTCTTGTAAGTGAGGGGCCAAAAATTGAACACAGTAAAATAATGGCTAAAATTGAGGAAAAAAGATGGTGACAGCCCTTACAAGACCAGGTGAATGTCAGCCCACTACATTAAGTAAATACTGGAAAAGCAGTGACAATCAGCAAGAAGAGTTTGGGAAGTCAGAGACACTTCAGTGACTTATAAACTGTGACACTCTGGAAAAGGATTGGATCGCTCCTGACGACAACTCTGCAGGAAAGCTTCTGTAGAGAGTGTAACCTGTGGGGGAAAAAAGACAAACGATGTATTATGAGGCATAAGACACAGGGTGGAAAACATTATAAACAATATAATGTGATAGGTAAATGAATAATACACTGCCAACTGGCACACCATGTTCAGCTTTGGTCAGGGCTTTTAGAGGAGATAACACAGTAACAGAAGGGATTCAGATAAAAAATAATTAAAATAAGTAGAGGAATGAAGAATTTTCTATGTGAAAAGATAAAAAGGATTAGGTCAATTTAATTTAAAGACAAAATAAGAAGGAATATATTAGAAGTTGAAATATGATGACTCTAATACAAATGAAATATCCTGTGCTCCTATTCAATGTTTCTCTCATTCAAAAAGTGGAAACATTACACAATAAAAATCCATAAGAAGTGATAAAAGACTGAAATTTTTCTCACAACACAAATACAAAATTATTCTGTGAACTCTTTGTTCTACCAGAACTAAAATGGACTAAGCACTCAAAAAAATTAGAATATGCAAATTCATTAAGTTCAAGAAATATTTTTCAAGAAGTTGTATATACATCATCTTTATTTTAAACAGATCCTTGTCTGATATCACATGTTAATTCCAGCATACATTCAGTAGAGGAAAAAGAAAGTATGGGAGGGAGAGTGCTGTGGAAATCATTATTCTATAACTAAAAGCATTAATACTCTGGATATGATATCTCATTCCCTTTTGATACTAGTCACAAGTTGTTTATGAAGGTAAGATTCATCCTTTTACAATGGCAAAGCTTGTGCCTTTTTTCTTGCACTGCTGTAAGCCAGTGAAATTCAAACTCTATAAGTTTGCATGTGGAAAACCCACTACCAGTGCAGACCCAAATCATGCCTGCCCTGTGCTTAAGGCCAGAAAAACAGAGATAAAAATCCACTTCTGATGTGGAAAGGAAAAAAGTATTTTCATGACAAATTATTTAAAAGCAAATAATAATACTGAGAGCTGTTAGCAACTGTTTGGAAAAACCTGAGCAAGTCCCAGCAGAGACAGACTGGCAGGCAGAGAATGGAGGAAACGCTGCAGAGCTAATTAATTTATTACATAAATCCATTGCTTTTCAAGTGATTATCACTCAATATAAATGCCATGAGCAAAAAAAAGAACATTAGAGCTTTCAGGAGCGCCAACCAGTATCCTTTTGGGAGGGTAAGACCAGTGTAGTATGGAACATTCAGGAAGAAGTGACTCATGACATGCTGCATGTAGTGGCCAGATTTGTCCAAAGCCAGAACCTCTTCCTTCCTCACACCTTAAGAAGTGAACAAAACAAAACAAACCCCCCAAAAATCTCCAAGCCCACATACAGTACAATGAGAGAGAAAAAAAATTAAACCCCCTGGTCTTCATAACCCAGTTCCTCCTACATGCATTTCCCACAAACTGTCAACATCCCACAGGAATCTACCCACGTTACACATCACAGCACAATGCTCCCGACAAAGGCATCTCAACCCATGATGTTTCAGGCAGTCTTTCAAACCGCCTTCAGTGTATCTGGGTTCACAGCTCTGTAATTAGGTGTTAAGTTTGAGCAATCCGGGAATTTATGCAGGGAGATACTTCTTCGGCTGCTCAGCGTGATTTATGCCTGTATGGTCTGGCTGGAATGAACAAAGGTTTGTCCCATGAAGAAAATGAGACTTTCCATACTTCTCGCAGGCTCCAGTTCAGCGAAGCACTTAAACGTATGTTCAGGTTCATCCCTATTTAAAACAGGCTTTAAACAAGCACGGGGAGCTCAGTGGTCCTTTCAGCTCCACAGGATTAAAGCAGATATGCAACTGCTCCCCTAAATAGGCTTTAATTTATAAACAGCATCAATAATAATGTTAATAATCATCATCATAACAACATCTGCTCTGCTGGGTTTTACATGACAACACCAGACTTCAGAAGTGAACTATGATAAATTAAAAGCATAAGTTCTTGCCATATACAAAGCTGGGAAGAGAACATTGTAAATAACACTGATCCTTGCCAATACAGTTTTCTTCCGTGTATGCCAGAGTGTTGCAGGGTTAAAATGACCATTCAAAATGCCTCTTTGATGTGTGATTAACTCTCAGCAAGTGAATAGTCTGACTGACCCAGAGAACTGAAGGCTGAATCATATATTTCACTTTAGTCTTCAAAATCAGGGGTCAAGGCAAAAAAAAAGTTGGAAAAATACAATTTTAGGAGATCAGGAGGTAAAAGACAAAACTTAAGACAAAATCATTGGGCCATGTCAGCAGCCAGTTGGACAGAGGGCTGCACAGCACGTTTTCAGATGTTTTACTAATCATTACACTGGTACATGTTGAGAGAAGTGCTGATAATGACTCTATTCATACTCCAAATATCTTCTCAGAAGGAGAATAACAACGAATTTGGCAATCAATTCTTGAAGTTTCAGCACCTATCATATCTAGCATAACTTGCTAATCTAAACATGCATCTGCCCCTGTTTTCACCACACATACCTTAATTACCACAAAACCTGATTTACATCGTTATCTCTTTAGTGTATTAGATGTCTTGTTGCAGCCTCTTTCAGCTTCCAGATAAACTTCAGATACACTATAAACCAGGCAACACCTTGTGGCTCTAGGGCTTCCAATGCTCTCTTACAACTGATACTCTGATATTTCCTCTATTTTATTTAATTTACCTTTCTATATATTTCAGTTAGCAATTATGAGAAAAGTATAGAGCCCTTGGCATGCAGAACTCAGTGGTGTTCAAGGGCACCTGACACACTGCTGTACCTGTGGGTGACTATTCCACCACACTGTGATAAAGAACAATAGTTACTGCTTACTGTTTCAGCACATTTTTACAGCTGAATTTTTGTTTTTCTAAATCTAATCTTTACTCATTTTCTTATCCTTCCAAGAAAAACTACAATATTTTGCTACTGGTTAATTTTCTGAAGTAACTTTGCTTTTGCAGTTGCAACTGAAACAACCAAAATCTTCGCACTTGCTATATATATGGGTGTGTATATAAATACAGATATATGCACAATAAAATATGTGCAGGAATCTTGAACATGTTCCTCTGGAAGAAATATTCAAAATTACAAAAGAGAAAATTTAGTGGTTGAAAGACACACCTTTCTCAATTAGGACATGGTGCAATTCTTTCCTTTCATCTCTACTGCGACCTTGTGCCAACCACAGTATTTCAGGAAATGTTCTGTTCTTTCTAGTCAGTGATTGTGAAGCAACATTTCAAAGGAGGGTTTTCAGACATATTACCAGTTTCTTATTCCATGAAAATGCAAGAGAGGAGAAAAAGCACTCTTATCTTACTTAGTCATTCAACATTGGTATTAATAATATGTTCATATAGCTATTAACTTTCTGGGGGTTATTTCTATGTTAATATTAATGTAAAACACATTGAAAGACAAATCATAAAAGTGAGAATTTTTTTATGTCTGATTCATCAGTAAAAGGACAGAGTGACAACATATCGATGGTCTACCAGATGGTCCCAGGGCTCAAAACCTTAGGATGAGCCTGAGTGTATCACCAGACCTCATGGTTCATGGTAAGTGATTTAAACATGAAACATCTGGGGTTTTATACAGTTACCCCTAAAAAAGTATGCTTGAAACTCCTCCAAATATGAACATTTCTTTGGGAAAAAAAATAAAGTAGTAATAATAAGAGAGGTTGCAATGGACCTTTGCCCAGGAGACTTTCTTGGGAGGAGGATGTGGGGCCAAACATCACTGTGTTGGCTCCTTGTAGCTTCACAACACACTCAGTGTTGTGGTTCCTATCCACTGGGTCCTCTGACTGTGTCAGCTGCATTATTACACCCTTGCAAGCTGCTGTCACCACACTCAGAGGGAGGAGAGGGGGAAGGTGGATGAGCTCCAGTGTGGTTCATCCCCATGTTACACTCTGGAGAGATGCAGCAACACCTGACAGACAGACATGCTCTGCCCACAGCTTTCCCACTGTGTGGCCACAGCTCACAGAAACAGGAGGGGAAGGGACAGGTTTGGCAAAAGAAGTATGAGGATGTTGACCTGTTTTTGTTTGTTTGCTTTTTGTAAAACTCGTGATGATAAAAAGCCAACATAAATTACAGTTACTCATCATATCTGTAATTAGTAGGGAGAGCTGTTCCTAGTTCAGTTCTAATTGTGGTGCTAGTAATTTCAGATGGTTTTTTAACTAAGTGTGAGGGACTGCATGAGGTCTGCCCATGAAAACAAGCAGTGACCAAAAAGGTGTAAAATGAGATAATTACTGCCTGAAACAAAAGAAAAAAAAGTATGCAATTGCCTCAGTGATAATTAAAACTTACATCTGCTGGCTATAACTTAAGCATCTACTTAGGAACAGAAACCATTTTGTCCTAATTTACATTCCTACAACAGGGCTGGAATAAAAAGCCAGAGCCGTGACCAAATGGAGGTGTCTGCATAGCCTTGAAGAAAAACATGCTTAGGATTTAAATTTCCTTTACTGCAATGTGAGTTTTGTTAGGACCGATCAGGCCTTTGCTTTCATTCACAACAGGCACAGAGGCAACCAAGTTCAGGTTCAAGAGTCTCTCAAAAGGCTCTTCAAGCTCACGTGCTGTTCTCTGTCTCTGTGGTGTGAGAGCAGTGGACTCCTCAAGCTCTGCAGTGCTGCTGCAGCCCAGGGGCCATTGAAAACCTTCAGTGGGAAAGGTGAACGGCAAAGCTGCTTTCATTTTCCAGGTGGAAAAAAGTCTGTTGTCAAAAAACTCCTCCGCAGAAAGCAAAGGAGGAAAGATCACCACCTGAGAAGGACTGTAGGGTGATGAAGCAACAGGTACAGCACCTCTCTTAACATGGACAAGGAAACCCTGAGCCTTCATTTTCTGTTTTCTCTCTAGAAGACATGTTTGATGGTTCTCCAGGAAGTCTGAAACCCTTTGAGTGCATCGAGGTGGGGCCAGCCCATCCCAACCTGGGTCTCTGCACCAACTCCCAGCCTGCCCAGCTTTTGCAAAAGGAAGTGGTCATGGCTGCACAACAGGGAGGAATAAATAAGGCAAAAAGGAGAGAAAAGAGCAATTATGAGAAACAACCTCCAAATGATCACATCTTGATATGTTTATTTACACTGCTTTTCATAAATTCCACTGGCCACCTTCTTAATCCCAAAGATCCTGAAATATGCAGCAGAACTTCTTTTTTCCCTGAATTGGGATACATTGACCATCCATGAGTCATTACTTGGAAGCCCTTTCACAATTAAGTCTTTATTAAAACTTTTCAGGATAAATAGTAGGTAAACATAGAGCAGGTTCCCTCCAGGTTTTACCAATAGAAACACAAGTGCTGCATGTCCTGAGGGACAAGTGATTTGTTGCCAATAATTTAGCAGAATGCTCCTCACAAAAATATTCTCTCTTATTCCTCAATAAGGTCCATGTCCCAGGTGTCTATGTTCATGCACACTTCTACAGGGAACAGATGACAGACTGGGAAATCTGTTTTGTTTAGGGGTTTTTTCTCTTCTAAACAAAAATATTTTTAAAACTGATTTATCCTAAATAAAAGGCAATACTTTGCCCTTTAATATAATTAACACTGCAGAAAAACAAATGGTTCCACAGAACATTAGCAGCAATCAAAGGGCAAACAATCTATAGTTAATCAAAGTAAACATTACAGATGACACACGTCTGCTTTTGGATACAGGAAATGGGTGTATACAGATATCTACTTGGGTAAAAAATCGTCTCAAAAGTTTGGGGTTTTTTTCTGGAAAAAACTCATACAACTTGGAAATTACAAATAGGTATCTTTATGCCCCACTGTGTAGTCTCTCATAAATGTCATGTACATTTATTGTAACACTGACAGTGACTATTACTGACTTAATACAAGGCAAATACTTCTTTGAAGCAACCTCATGAGCAATACATTTGCAATATTTTAAATAGATAAGATTAACCAAGCATAGATGGAATTAAATAAAGCCATTATTTGAAAGTCCAGCTACCTAGCAAGGTGTATTTTCCACATAATATGCTCATTCCAGCCACACTGGCCCCCTTTCTGCAAGTTCTTTTCCTGTATTGTTCCAGCCCAGCAGTCATTCTGCATATTGACATTTCTGTGCAAATAAACATGCTTAGAAATGAGGTTCCTTGGCATTTCCTGAACTTCAGAGTGTTTTCAAGTGCACTTCCTAATGCCTTTTGCATTTGAGAAAGACCCGTATCATTTTAAAGAAGAAATATGAATTCTCATGGTATGAGCACATGCTCTGGGAGGAATATAGATTTTGCAGTGTGCTGCTGTTCTAGAGAGGGTCACACACCTGTTTCTCTTGGACAGAATATTAGGCTGTAAGTAAGTCACTGTGAATCAAAGGGTTTCCTAAACCAAAAAAGTACTGCACAACAAGCTCAACAATAACAGAACAGGGTTTAAAGAGCTGCAAGCATTAAATAATGTGATAAGATGGAGATGGCCAAATATGTAAGGTGTATATTTAACTCTGGAGTGTTTAAGAAACTTTCAGCCTTGTTTAATTATTTATCAAAGACATTTTAGTGCTGCTTTACAAGAGGCCTTTATCTTGCTGAAAAATAAGATTTTCTATAATTTTTTGTTGTCCCTCAGGCTGGATCATTGCAGTAAAAGTGCATTGATCGAGGAGTATAATGATTCTCTTCCCCCACACCTGACATTTCTACCATTTCTACCATTTCATTTTTAGTAGGGTTTTCTTTGATTTTCTCAATTAGTAGCTGGTTTTATGCCTGTGAGAGTATATGACAGAACAGAAGAGATGCATACTTAGGGCTATTCAGCACACTTTATCATCCTGTTTTTATACCAACATAAAATTGGTATAAGACAGTGATAAACCAGACCTGTAACAGCCAGTCTTTCATCTCAAGAAGACAGAGTTAATCTCTGGGTTTTTTTAGGAGCCCTTATTACTGCCTAGTGGCTCTCATAGTTTCTTTTTGTTTCATAATTAAGCTCACTATTCTGTTTTGCCAGTCCCTCACATCTTGTGAAAGCCCATGTGATATGCAGTGTACAGAAGCCTGAATGTGCTTAGTTTGAGAATATTCATCAGACTGAGGGATTTGGGTTTGCAGATTCCCTGTCAGAGGTATCTCACAGCTGTGGTTTGCTAAACCCAAGTGCTCACATTTGTTCATCATAGGGAAGGAAACAAGACTGAATTGATATATGTAGCACAAGAAGTAGGCTTTTATAAGCCAGATGCAGCAAGACAGTTCTGGCTTCTGGGATGTGTGTATGGACAGAAAGGATTCCTCCCGTCATGTCAGGGTTTGACGACTGCCACTGCAGTGTGTCGGACTTTTTTCAGCACTCTTTAGATATCCAGGCAGCCATCACTGATAAAGCTGCAGTTTCTTGATAGCTGTCACATACTTTTTGTTTTCAGCTGCCTTCATGTGCTTTGAAATCAATCCACAGCTCTTGCCATAAGGAGACATTTGTTTCTTAAGAGGAGAAAGATGTGCCGAGTGATGTGGGAAGAGGGACATCGTGAAAACTTTCAGAGGGGATTTCAAGGATGCAATGTCACATCTAGAGCTCATGATTTCCTCTTCCAAAGTATTTCTAGCCATCTGTGTCCTGTCTGTCTGCTGTGGTCCCATGTTTCTGACCTGCCTGCTCCCTCCCTCCAGCGTGGGTGGGCCCTTGCCTGTCCACACAGCAAGCAGTGAAATGCGTTTCTGTCAGTGCAGCTGAAAACAAGGACTGCAAGAAAGCACCAGGCATTCTGCAAAGGCAGTTCCTGGAGCTGGTGCAAGGACAAGACAGGAGTGTGTACGATGGGAGCATGCAGGACATTGAGCTGGCACTGAACTTCATCTTCTGCTTATGGTTTCACATCTCGCTGAGTCCTGCGAAGAAAGTGGAGAAGATCCTGCCCCTCACCCTCTCTCCTCCCCCAGCCACACACTCCTGCCCCCTTCCCCTTGGGATCACTCTGGTGATCAGATAGCCCTGGGGCAAATCAATTCAGAGAATTGACCCAGTGAAATCTAACACTGCATATAAATAAATATGCAAATACAAGAACAGTTCACTGTCAGATATGTCAACCTGTCAAGTGAGGTGGCTTGCCCTAAGGCCACACAATTTCCAATGCCAATATGAGGAGGGAGAAGGGTACCTGAAGCTAGGACAAAGAGGCAGGGGAGAGGGAGCAGGACCTTTCTTTTCAGTGGAAGGTGGACATTGACTTGGCAGAGCTTCTTTTAGTATGAAGGCACCCCCTATAGTTCTGTACCACTAGTAGTTTGGGTGGAAGGGCACTTTTTGCAAAGTTTGCAGAGGCAAATTTTAGCTCCTGGAGGTTAATCCACCAGGATTGGCTTACTGATTAGTGGAGGGAAATATACTTCTCTGGGCAAGTGATGAAGATGCTCTTATCTCAGTTATGACCATGGAAGGAGCCCAGAGATATCTACAAATACCTGAAAAGAGGTTGTAGCGAGGTGGGAGTTGGTCGTTCGGCTGTGCCTTCAGTGAAAGGATAAGAGGAAATGGCCTTAAGTTGCACCAGGGGAGATTCAGATTAGATATTAGGAACAAAAAAATCATGGGGATGTGGTTTAGGGGTGTTTTTGGTGGTGCTGAGTTGATGCTTGAACTGGATGACTGTGAAGGTCTCTTCCAACTTTGATGATTCTGTAATTACATTCTTTAGGTACAAAAGAGACTCTGTGAAAATCTGTAATAGCGATGATGTTCAGCTTGTCCCATCACAGATATCTTCAGTTTTCCATCAGAAGGCTGAAGCATGGCAGTATCTACTAGAGTCCCAGGGTTGAACCTGGTAGCCCCTATAGAAGTCATCTGTGAGCTCAGGAGTCTGTGGACCACAGACAGAACCCCCTCACTCCACAGAACTGTACACTCAATTACCTCTGCACAGCCAAGGCAGCAGAAATGAAGAGGGGGCAATAAGGGTTCTGTGCTATTGATGCCACTGAATTAAAGATAAATAGTTAAGAAAATCATTTGTTTGGGGGTTTTTTTAATATGTGGAGGGTTGTTTTTTTTAAAAAAGAATATCTGTATTTAATATGCTCTTACTACATACTCATGATTTCCAGATTGCATTTTCCCCATGACAACTTGTATGGTTTATTGTGACAAACCACTGGCCCTAGTAATAGCAAACACAGATCTTTGGCAGGAAATTATTTTAAAACCATTATATATTTTAAATCAATTTTATACTAAACATGTATATTTTCTATCTAATTCAAGGTAGACAGAAATCTCCCAAAAGTTTTCATAAATGGATAAGGTCTTGATAATTTAAGAAAACCAAAAGTAAAATTTCCAAGACTCTCATACTAAAAATAAAACTGAAATAAAGTTAAAGAAATAAAGCTTCTCAAATATTCTCCAAAGAAATTGTATATTTTGCTATCATAAAATGTCACCAGGACTCATTGAATAATTTTCCATTCTCATTTTTTGCATAACCAGTTCTTTGTCCCCTGGTTTGCACTGGGCTGAATTTACAGGGTCAACTACCACCTTTTGCTGTTACTGAATTCATGAAGATTCCTCCTTAAGCAGTCTTGCCTGTTATAAACACATTTTGAACTCATTTAACTGCCTATTAATTAAACTAATGATTTCAGGATTGTTTTACACATGCAGTATGTCAATAGGTTCGGTTCTCTAGACTTAATAAATATACTTATTAAAGATGCTGAAAATTTTGTGTGTCTGTGTGCTCATTTCAGAGGAAATGAGCTCCACAGCTGGTAGCATTTGAAGAGCAAGAAATGTGGCATGTTTGTTTCTGCTTTATGAACTTCTTGGGTTTCAGCAATCATGCATATTGTGCATGTGGCCTGTCAGTATAGTTTATCTCAATTGACTCATCACTTTAATCAGAGAAAAGCTCATCACCTGCCCTTCATGCTAAAATATTGATAAATAACATATGCAAAAATTAGTTACTATTAATGTATAAGACATTAGTGTATTAGTAAATTCCCACTATGCAGAAGGAATTTGTATAATTAAGATCATTTATCTGTAAAAAGAGCGAGTGTTTGAAGTTGTCAATGGCATGTATCGCAACATTATAAGAAATGATTGAAAAAATCTGCACTGAAAGAAAAGAGAGGAAAGGATACATCTCCATACACAGGGAAGATATCAGAACTTTGGAGCTATGGAAAATTCTTAAATGCTAGAAACTCAAACACAATGTTTTGTGTATTCAAAATTTGTTATTCAACATAAGTATGAAGATTGACAAGAATGTTAGGTAAGCAACTCAGCGAAACTTGCAATACACAGCATCATCTTATTTACTTTGTTTGAGATGTCTGCTCAATGCCATGAGCACACAAGACCCATGGTTTATTTAAAGTTCTGATAGAAATTCAGGACAAGTAATTTCATCTCCTCGTTGTCTTTATTTTCTCACACTGATGTCTGTGTTGAAGGATACTGGGATGAAATATTGGAAATATTAACTGTTTGATTATCCCTTTCTGAGCATCACTGCACTTGCCTCAGGACAGCACACAAGAGAAATGACAAACGCACACAATTGTGCAGATTTCTTTGACCCCACTCAGTAATAAAGAAAAAAAGTAGTTGTGTTAGCTAAAAGGTGTTGCTTTGTGACACAGCAAACACTAGAGGTGAAATTCTAGTTCCTTTGAAAACAATATGGCTTTTACCATCATCCTTGATAGGGTGGTTTCATTTGTCCTTGATAGGATTTAGCACACTGCCTCATTTCTAACTACACTTATTGTATGTTTCACTAATATCTGAACTTGTAAGGAAAAACATCTCTGGATGAATGTTATGCATAAAGAAGGTGATGGGGAGCAGCCATTTTATCCAGAAAGCTGAAATAAGACAGTCTGGCTTAAAATTCATAACAGAAGTAAAATAACAGTCCAAACTGTGGACATTACTTTGACTTTAAAATATGCATCTTTGTTCTATGCCTTGGTTGCCATAGAGGTATCAGATGTTTAAAATGTTGCCCAAGAACAGGCAGTTTATTGCTATTCCCTGCTTCTGTTTTTCCCAAGCTGCCGCAATCAAACGAACAAGGAAAGTCATTTGTAGAAGGTGGAGTAGATATCTGTTAACATGCCTGCTGATTTTATGGTGGAGGAGAAGGAACAGAGCTTTTACCGCTCACAGAAGAACACTCTTAAACTTGCATTTATTTACATAGCATCTATGGCATTTAGCCGACTGAAGAGAATTGATTAGCAAGAAGGCTGTTAAACAGCAGTCCTATAGCAGGCACTGCACTGAGGATTAGAGGTTTATTTCACTAATTGGTGCCCTCCTGTAGTCTTTATGAGTCAATTCTAAAAAAATAAAAGAGCACTCCAAACTGTGTTTAGAATAAAAGCAGAGTGATGCTTTTCATTGCACAGAAATCCCATAGCTGAGCTCTTTTAGAAATGAGTTTAGCATTTTTCCAGCCAAATTATTCCTCTCTGGCAAACTCTTGCTTGCAGCACTGCATCCCTACTATGCTGCTTAACCCTAGAGAGCATGGCATGCTGAGAACCAGACCTGTAACATCGACAGTAGGCATGATGTTGTCCTAATTGCCCACCATGGCTGCCTGGGATGTGGGAGCCACACACCTTTGTGGGAGCAGAGCCCTCACAGGGGCTGGACTGATGAACCAGCAGCAGCAGCACCACACACAAGGCAGGCACAGCTTCCACCCCATGGAGGCAGCAGCACAGGGGCTCATTATAAGGTCATCTCTACAGAAGCACAGCTTGTGCACCTATGGGTTGGAATAATGCCATGAGATTGTAGTGGCTGCTGCAAGGTGGGACCTGGGGAGCTCCAGGACACTCACCAAGGACCAGGCATCTCTTGCAGACAAACTAAATTTGTACAGGGATGACTAAAGAGGGAAATAAGTTTCAGTGTGTTCCCCCTTAGGTTTTGAAGAATGTTTCCTCACAGGAAGTGGAAACAAAACTCTCACCACTGTGGTTTAAAAGGTAATCTGAAAAAAGGAGATGCGCACGCTGAACCCTGAAGAGCAGTGTTGGTACTAATACAATGGGCTAAGGGCCTACCTGGCTCCAGCTGCCTCCTGGAGGGTTCCAGGGCAGGGAGAGCACCACTAGAGGGCTCACAGAGTATTTAAAGGGTTATTTCTAGTGACATATGAAAAATATTCCCTTTTTACTTTCTATTCCTCCATTTGTACATGCAGGGTGCTTTGGAACTGAACCTACTAAAGTGTGCCTTTATTTTAAAGTCAGCTTCATGGACTCTCACAGGCTCATCTCCATATGGGAATACCACCACCTTCTGACCTCTCCTGTGTAAACAGGCCTTCCACGGGAAACAATTTTGGTCTGAATATTAACTAGAGGCAAACACTCAGCAAAGCCACACTTGCCATTGCCAGTGCTTCCAGAGGAATGAATGAGTTCAGAGCATTATGTCCAGCAATATCCATGCATTGTATCTATCAGTGCTTCAGACAAGAAAACCCAACAAAATCAACAAATCAAAAAAATAAACCAAACCAAAAAACCCCAATCAACCAGACCAAAAACCCTCCAACCATAGTATTTTTTCCCATCCTCTTCTTATTAATTCTGTCAAGCATATTAGGATTTTAGTATATTACTCATGAGGTCAGGGAGGTTGGCCACCCGTACAATTAGATATGATGGCTATTTGTGGTATCTAATAAATAGTGATAACTATCCCTAAAACATGTTTTCTCTTAAGGATCAAGATCTACCTTTGTCAATTTGGGAGAATACAAAACTAGCATAACAGGTTTGCTTTTTGTCTTAGCCCTGAGGACCTTGTTACAACATTTGGTGTTGAGAGTAGAAATGTTCTAATATATAGCCCCAAACTAAAAAATGTGAAGGCAATAATCACAGGAGTATTTCAACGCTAACTGAAATTAATTTCCTTTTTATTTTTTTACTTTTTCTTTTCCCTTTCCTCTCTGAAAGAGACTGCCAAGGGAATTATTATGATTACTCTGCATGTTTTGCAGATGGTTGGCTGCTGCATGGGGTTCTCAAGAGAGGTCAACATCCTATAGCATCCAGCTTGGATGCTGCCCTCCACACCAGCTGGGCTCTGGAAGTCCTTAGTCAGCAAAGCTTTTGCTGACATGCCTAATTGAAGTCTCTGGGACATGTCACCTCCTCAAATATCAGATTGAGCTGGGACTTGATTTTACTCTCCTATTAAACCCAGTGGAAGTACTCCACTTGGCAGGAATGGAAGTTGAATGGGACTTCTAACTTTTTTTAATATTTATATACAGATATATATGTACACAGATACACATATACACATAAAAGATATGGCTTTGATGTGCTCAAATGTTTTCAGGAGCTGCAACTAAATCTTAAAAGTTTTCTTGTCAGGAATACTGGAGCCTAGGGCATTGTTTGTATTATTCCACTATTGCAAAGACAGGAAGCTTTCCTGCCTTTTGGCTTTGCTATATGGCATTCAGTCGAGCTGTTCAGAGGGACATGGTGACAGGCTGGTGGGAGCAAACAGGCTTTGTGCTTATATAATATGTAGCTTTTTGGTAAAAATTCATAAATCCACATTTCTAGTACCATTCCACAGTGAAGTTGAAGAGAAAAAGAAGCAATACTGATATAATGTTGTAACACCCACTTGTAGAGTCCCCTGCTTTCTGCATATATGCCAGTAATGTAGACACACCATATTTAGCTCCTTTCCATGATTAGATAGGTTGAAGATTAAATTAGTAATAGCAACTGTCCCAGAGGCTCTGTTTATTTAGGATACCTTCCTTCCTCCTTTTAAAGACTGAGGATGATACAACAAACCCAGACTTTCAGACCCAATGAGTGGTTGAGGATCTGTTGCCACAAGTTGTCTTGGGACCAACCAGCCGACATGACTGACATGACCTGAGTTGGGAACAAGAATCCCTGCTTGTGCTGAGATTTTGCTACTGCACAGGCAGACATGCTGGAATGGCATCAACTCCAGCTGCCCAGACCCTGGGGAAGGCCTCCAAGGCTTTAGCCTTAGTGGGAGACAAAGAATTCTCTGCTCTTCAAGGTCTACAGAAGACCAGAGCATCAATCCATTCTCCCCTACATGCATACTGAAAGAAAACTGGAAATCTGTCTTCATTATAGCACTATCATCCTTCAGGACAGGAACATGTTTCCCTGACACATCTGTTTCACAGGACAAATGCATGGAGGTGATAACATTGAGTAAACATGCTGAGATTGCAAAGCTGCCTTGAGTAAAAACTGGATTTTCACATCCTTTAGGTAGTTAGAGCCTCTGCCCTCATTATCTGAACTGCACCCACATAGGCAGTCCCTGCAAATGTAGCATTGTACAAGTTTGAGTTTCAGATTTATTGTTTAAAATTATTTTGAAACCAGTGACTTAGAACACAGACATATATGCTCATCTATGTCAACAAGTCATGGTTCTTATAATTTGGGGTTATATGAATCTCAGATTTGTAGAAGGCAAATTATATATTCATACTAGAAATTGATGGGTTTACTATAGTTTATTTCAAGGTGGGCTTTTTTTTTTCCACAAAGATGCATACCACTATTTAAGTATGATGAGGTTATATAAACCAACAAAACAAAGAAGTTGCAAAGTAAGATCTTTGGTAAATTCCCAACTCATGCTAATGTGCCTAGTTATTACAGGACTAGCTCATGATCATTACGTACTGCAAACAGAGCTCTGTGTGTGGGGAGGAAAATCATTGTTTTGGGTTCACCTTACTTTCCCTGAGCTTTTTTGGCATGTTTAAGTCATACTTCCTTTTTATGCTTTGAGTTTTCAGAGCCTGCAAACTCAAATACAAACATCCTAATGGACCAGGAAGAATAAGGCTAATTTCCCTCCAGACTCTTGTCTGAAGTACAACCACCATCTTAATCATAGAATCACAGAATCATAGAATGGTTTGGATTAGAAGGAACCTTAGAGATCACCTTGTTCCAAGCCCCATGCCATGGGAAGTGATACATTCCACTTGACCAGGTTGCTCAAAGCCTTTTCCTACCTGGCCTTGAACACTTCCAGGAATGGGGAGTCCACAACTTCAGGCAACCTGTTCCAGTGTCTCATGACCCTCACAGTAAAGAATTCCTTCCTAATATCTAATAGAAATCTACCCTGTTTCAGTTTAAAGCCATTATCCCTCGTGCTATCCCTACATGCCCTCATAGAAAGAATTGTTCTGTTTTTTAGCACTAAAACATGTTTTTCTTGCTTTGCTTTGCAAACCGTTCTTGACCAACCTTGTTATTTCCAGAAGAGACAGCAGCCAGTCTTGTTTCAGTTTGTTGGTGGCATATGAGAGAAGGAGGGGCTTTGAGGAGCACAGTGAAGGAGCTGTTATGCACAGTGACCACAGGTTTCTGTTGGTCTCCGTTTTTACTCTTTCCTAGAGTTCAAACGCAAACATGTCTTTCCATTCTCTTACTGGATATGAGTGTAGTGGCATTTAGAGAGGAGTTTAATCATTTTTGCTCTATCATTTTACACTCTTATGTCCTTAACCCAATTTAAATGGTCAAAGCACTCTGGGCCAGCGATTTCTGTCTGCTCAATATGTACACAGTCCCCAGCACTACACAGTCCCACTCAAGTGAAAACATTAAGTGCATCTCTGATATAAATGCTAAATAATTGATTACAGAGCCCTAAATCATGCAATGCAATATAATTTTTTCTACCTGATTTTGTTACACAGTTATTTATATCAGTGTATGATATCGATAAAAGAAATTTATAATGAAGTCCCAGAGATGCTTTGATTTAATGTGGTTACAGGGACTATCATTGCAAGTGGGAACAAATAGCTCTAATGGATTTTCTAGTACCTTGTTTTCATCATCCATAACAGACTTTCATCTGTACTGGTCGGAACTGTAGGATGTCCATGTGTTCTGCACCCAGACTTTAACAGATCTATATTTTATGGCCCTACAGTAAAAGTAATTGCAGGTTTTATAATGTCTGTGTACTGTTCCGACTGAAAGCAATCCATTTAGAGACTTCTGGAAAGTTGAGGTGTTTCAGTTGCAAATGCATGAGTTGAATGGGGCTCCAGTTGTGCAGGCAGCCAGTTACCAGCCTCCTTTTAATGAGGGCACATTCCAGAGGTCTTTCTTTTCCTTTCCCTATACCAAAATTGAAGAAATTTTTGAACATGAGGCACTTAAGCTGAAAAGATCATGCCCCTGAGTTTTATCAGCTCAGAGGAAGTGCAAAAACGTGGAGGCCAGTATAGAAGATGTTGGCAGCTGGAGCAGCCCATGAGGACACCATGCCAGTGTGGCTGCTTCTTGACCTCTTCCCAAATCAGACCCTTCAGCTGCAGCTCACACTTGACAAAAATCAAGAATCGATTTTGACTCACTGTCTGACCTCAAATTAGCTCTCGAAAGCCGTGCAACCGTTCTTGGCAATTTCACAATAGCAAAGCAGGAACTAAGGTGATCAGAGAAAAACAAAATCACTTCCTTTTTTTTTTCTTTCTTTTTTTTTTTTCTGTTAAATTACACAGTAATTACACCATCCACCTAACATTATAGGGTTCTGCCAAACTTTTGCACCTACACAGCCCTCCACAGGGCTGCCTCCTGCCCCCATGGCAACAGCCAGCCCTGCAGCAAGAATCTGGCTCAAGGAGCAGGAGAAGGTAAGAGGGGAATGGGGCTTTTTAAAGGCACAAATGCCCTCTAAATGCCAGGTCTGCTATTTGCACCTCTCAAGACCAAGAATAACTTAGTCAGAATGTTAAGAGTGATTTTTTACTGCATGTGATGAATGGATTAATCCTGTTACTATCAGAATAATTAATCTTGCTTGGCACTCTAGGCAAAAAAATCCAATATGCTGGAGTCCACAGACATGGCAGTACTTCATAATATTTTGTTATCTTTTCAATGTATAATTAATAAGAAGTGTAGGGAATCCAGGAGAATCAGCTAGCATTAAAATGAGCAGAAAACAGGAAGTTAAGGTATCTGGAATTGAGTCTGAGCTATTTTAATGACAGAATCAATTGAAAGAGAAGTCCCCAACTGAGACAGACAAGATCCAGTTGCAAGTGGCTACAACACAGATGTCACTTGATAATTTACCTGAAACTATTTTTTATCATAACATGAATTATTTGCTCTCAGTGATTAGTCTAATTCTAAAATGTTACTGTTTTCACAGTACACAGGTGTATGACCTGGAGAGAAAAGGATAGCCAGCATATACCCTTGGCATTGTCAGGTTCCCAAAAGCAGCCATTCAGCATGAAAACTTATGCATGGTCAAAAAGGAAAAAAAAAAAGCTTTAGGCTCATGGGTAGGCAGTTAGAGAAACCTTATACTAATCATGTCAATTTTTATTTTCAGGATGGCTTCCCAAAAATAGACTTCCCTTGAAATAACAATACACATTCTATCTCCAGCTTTAGAAAACCCTGTGAATCAAACAATTATTTCCAAACACCATATTTCTTGGCTTAAAAATCACCTCCAAACATACACACACAAATTATCTCCTTACATTCTTTTTTTCCCATATTAAATATTCATTCTGAGGCTGCACAGATGACATACAATTTTTGCTGCATGCTTGGTTCACCTTGTTACTTGGAAAATAAGAAGTAACATCCTTTGAGATCCTACATGGACTAGAGGGGGCTGACTCTGCTGCAACCTTCACTTGGCCTGGAAACCACTGACCAGCTGTGGCTCAGAACCTGTCCTCAGCAGGACGGGCACCAGCTCATATTTTGTTGGGTGATAGCAAAACTATTGTTCCTATTTTCAGGAGAAAACAAAAACAAATGGCACTTCAGAAGATGCTGCTAAATTACATCTTTACTTTGCAACATCCCCAGCTGAATGTAGCATAGAGCAGTTCTGTGTCACCTCCAAATTGCTCATGAGGAACTGGTGTGCTGGTAGATATACCTGATTATGAGACTTCAGGGAATTAACTCCTACATATCACTGAATCAATTCCCAAACAAATGTGTGAACTCATCCTGATGAAGAGGAATAGTCTGTTTCTACAGATTTCACAGCTGGAACATGGAAGGAATAAAGTAAAATACAGCTCCAGAAAGTATGTTTGTGAGCATCAGCTTAATACCCAGTCTAATGAAGCACAGAGTAGAGAATGGGAAGGATTGGGAAAAGTGTGATGTGTTGGATAATCAAGCCTCTCTCATAAATAGCCAAAATAGAGTGACAGAATCGGCACAAACTAACGTGGAGGCTGGAGGCGAGGAAGGGGACCACAGGCCCATTGAACCAGCTGTTCCCAAACTGCTGTGTGTGCCTGTGGCCAACCAGCAGTGCTGAAGGCACATGGAAGCAAAGCTTCCTCATCTGTCTTTAGCCTTGCTTCCAGGCTGGGCAGGTCCCAACACTAGAACAAGAATTGCCTTTGGCATTTTATAAGGGAGTAAGAAGAAAGCAAAAAAGAGCCCCATGATTTTCTGAACGACTAGCAAGGTTGGTTCATTACAAGGTTGGTCCTAGTGCTCTGTTTAAAGCCATTGCTGTTACAAAGCTGAAGTTGTTATTTTTTTTTAGTGGAGTCTACCACTGTGGCAATCATCTAGCAGACACTAGAGCAGGGCAATCCTGGCCAAGTTTCTGCTTTCCTGCACACACAGACAGCTCTCTTAGCTTCCAAGAACTGTGTAAGGGACTATGATGAGAAGAATTTGTCTGGGATGTTAATCAGAGTAAAAAAACCAATTCAGACAGATACTCAGCTGTGGTCACTTGGCATGACCTCACAGACTTCAGATGAACAACTTCATGCAACAGCAGCAGGAGTAGCAAGATCTTGTCTCTGGAACACCTGAAGGAATGTGGAAGGGGGACTGTAATCGAGAAAACCATAATCACAGGGGGAAATAAATGTTTACTTGGAAGTTCTGTATGTTCTTGGGTCAATGTGAAAGGGTGTTCTGCTATACAGAGATGTAAAAATGGATCCTTGAATACCTCCTTTTGCCTACTAACCAAACCCCCAATACATGACTTCTCTTTCTTATGAATGGCTGATGGGACTATGACATGCCCAGATATTGACAGTAAGAAATGTGACCAACTTTCTTAAACAGAAAACAGATTTTGTTAGATGGTTTTCAAAACATGGCATGAACCAGTCAGGCCATTCTCCTGTCCTTTTTTCTATGATCTGTTCCTTCCATAGTTATTTTTGTGATGTCCATTTCAAGTCCCCTTCTCCTTCAGAGCTCTACTCAGATTGTAGGGTTTGGATTAAATGCATTCAAAGTCCAAGCTGTTGCCCCGTAGCCACTGAATGGTAAAATTTGCCTTATAGCTTGAAAAAGGTACTCCTGCTTTCCTCTCCTAACCCCAGCAGCTGCCACTTTTCTTTGTTGGCTGTTGAGCCTGGTGAGGCCCTTGAGAAGGGTAGGTGGGCTCAGAAATCTTCCAGGACAGTGAATCAGTAGGAGCAAGCAGGCAGAGAAGAACCTGCTAGTCATGGCAACTGCTGGTGCCCAGAGAGTGGCCCAGGTGTTTGGGGTGGCTGTGGGCTTTGACTTTCTACCCTGCTGCCATGTCCTGACCCTTCATCCCTCAGTTGGGAACACCCCCTCTTGCCTGTGCCCCACAAGACTAACTTAAATTGGAAAAGAACTAAGAAAAATACTTGATTTAGCATTTCACATCTCCTCATGGACCCTACTGAGCTCTTTCCCATGGCTCAACTCCTGCTATGAGCAACCTGTTTCACTTAGAGGTTTTCCATATGTAGACCACTGCATGGATCATGCTACATTGATTTGTTGATTTCTTGTTGTGAACTGCATTATCAAAATACCACTTTGATGCCCACTTTGCCTGATCACACCTTTCCTGTTCAGATCCAGCCTTTTCAACAAGGATCTGCGAAGAGGGAATATTCAGAATAGGAGGGGACTTGCCATTTTACTTTGATTTTTTTTCCATTCCCTTTTCTTTTCTGTGATTCTAAGAAAGAATAAAAATTTTCTCAATCCTATTGAAATATCATCTTCTACCTATATATTTTCTGTACTACGTGGTATTGATTTGTGGAATATGTTCCTGTATGTCTCAGTACAGAGACTGATAAATCATTAGGCTTTGTTTTCCAAATTCCTACATCTCCTCAACTTTCAGTAATCTCACAATGTAAATACTAATTGCTACAAAAACACAAAATGAAAGTCAGTACCCTTACATCTGCAGCAAGGCATAAACTGATATTTTTTTTTAAAAAGTTTTTGTCCTCAGGGATTACTTGAGCATCAAAACTACCTGAAGGGAAGTTCTAGCCAGGTGGGGGTTGGTCTCTTCTCCCAGGCACTCAGCAATAGGACAAGG
>JAWWEV010000001.1:113910453-113930634 GCA_035583235.1 Hafferia zeledoni
GACTAGAGATGGACCAAGGGTTGGACTCAATGATCTCAGAGGTCTTTTCCAACCCAATCGATTCTATGATTCTATGAAAAACTTTTACCTTGCTGGGGTTCAGCAAAGGAAAACAGTGACAAGAGGGACAATATAATCACCCCTGGATATCTGCCACCTTCTTGCAGAGAGGTAACCAAACACTTCAAAAGTGAGTGGACACAAATACTACGGTAGTTAATGGAAACCTGTCAGCAGACATTAATACTGAGACCTTAAAATATTTTCTTCCAAGCAAAGAGAAAAAGAACAAATTCCACCATCTCTATAGCAGGTCATAAATCATCAAGTGAATGGCAGGATCTTGAAAAAGGTTCCCATGATGTCTACAACACCCAGTGGCTGATGGTCACATCAACCCATCTTCTGAGTCCAACAACAAGATATCCCTTCAGCCACCATGATGACACTTCAGTGTTAATGGAGCCCTCATAAAAATATGCAAAGTAGGATTACTTGCTGTCCTTTCAAAGCTTCCCTACAATCAAATGCATTTTGTAGACACAAGACCTATCAGATACATGGCAAGTATCAGACACTTAAATGTTATGAATAGAGATGGTGAAGATATCCCTGCCTATGTTAAGGAAGTTGGATAAGATGATCTCTAAGGTCTCTGGCAATCCAAGCCATTCTGTGATTCTTTGATTCTAGCATGTGTTTGGGTTATGTGGCAAGGTTTTGGTAGAGAGAGGGCTACAGGGGTGGCTTCTGTGAAAAGCTGCTAGAAGCTTCCCCTGTGTGTGACAGAGGCAGTGCCAGATTGCTCCAAGATGGATCAGACAGTGGCCAAGGCCAAGCCCAACAGCAACAGTGCCTCTGGGATAACATATTTAAGAAGGGGAAAAATCTGCTGCACAAAAGCAATTGCAGCTGAAGAGAGGGTTGAAATGATGGGAGAGAAACAGCTCTGCAGACACTGAGGTCAGTGAAGAAGAAGGGGGAGGAGGTGCTCCAGAGATAACCTTGCAGCCTATGTCTCAGACCGTGGTGAGGCAGCTGTGCTCCTGCAGCTGTGGAGGTCCACAGTGGAGCAGAGATCCATCTGCAGCCTGTGGAGGATCCTACATTGAAGTAAGCAGATGCCTGAAAGAGGCTGTGACCTCATGGGAAGCTCACACTGGAGCAGGCTTCTGGCAGAACCTGTGAACCCATGGAGAGAGGAATCCAGGCTGGAGCAGGTTTACTGACACAACGTGTGATCCTATAGGGGACACACACTGGAACAACTAGTTCCTGAAGGACTGCACCTCATGGAAGGGACCCATGCTGGAGCAATTTGTGAGGAATTGCAGCACATGGGAAAGACTCACAATGGAAAAGTTCATGGAGGACTGTCTCCTGTGGGAGGGACCCCATAAGGAAACAGAAGAAGGGTGTGAGGAGTCCTCCTCCTGAGGAGAAAGGACCTGAGGAGATGAATGATGAACTGGCTGCAGCTCCCATTCCCCATCCCCTTGCACCACTAAGAGAGAGGAGGTAGAGAAATAGGGAATGAAGTGGAGCCCAGAAAGAAGGGAGGGCAGGGGGGAAGGGGTTTTGAGATTTGTTTTTCATTTCTCATTATGCTACTCTGCTTTGATTGGTAATAAATTAAGCTAATTTCCCCACATCAAGTCTGTTCTGTCCGTGACGGTTATTGGTGAGTGATCTCTCCCTGTCCTTATCTCAACCCATGTGGCTTATGTTACATTTTTCTTTCCCCTGTTTATCTAAGGAGGGGAATGATAGAGTGGCTTTGGTGGACACCTGACATCCAGCCAGGGTCAACTCACTACAACTCATCAGGCTTTTGCTAGAGGATAACTTCAACACAATGAGAGAGGAACCAGACCCCCAGATAGTGTACATTCAGTGAACACTGGGAGACTGAAGACACAGTTCTCATGAACTCTGACTGGACCCTTGGTACACATTCAGACACTCCTGTGCTCACAAGCATGTTTTTAGTATTTTTCAAGACATGCCGCTTGAAGATAGTCATCCATGGAGCCAAAACAAAGGACCTGGAGCTCTTGACCTAACTGAGTTCAAGTTCTGCAGCAGAGAGACTGGAAATTTATGAAACCTTTATTTCAATGGGGTCTGTTTTGTTGTCCATGTGCTTTCCCATAGGAGCAGGGTTGGATTCTGGGAAACCTCTCCAGGATAGAGGACACGTTTGAGACATGGTCTGAGGCCCTGCCATGAAGTAGTTTGCAGAAGTGTGGTGTCAGAGAAAGACAGGACTGGGAGCACAACCACCCTTTGGAGAAATACACCTGTCTTCAGCCGCAAGAATCATGAGGTGCAAGTCCAGGTCTGCTAGTACCCCATTTCAATCACTAGGCAGTCACTTTTTTTTTCAACTGCTTCACAACTTTTGCCTCTGTTTGACTCACAAATATGGTGTAAAGTTTATGTTTGTTTTTTTACAGAGCTTTTTACAAGCCAGAAGTTCTGTGTTTTCAGCTGAAGCAGTTGCAGACCAACCTAAGGCTGATGGCTACAACAATATCTTGTTTTTCTCTACTCATTTTAGTGTCTCTAGCTGGTATTTCTCATTGTTCAATTTATAACAGGACTACCCTTCAGCTTCTTTGTGTACAGGGCTAACCACAATGGGGCCGTGTTTCATAATTGTATTGAGGTAATGCCCAAGGCTCTCCACAAGAAAAAATAATAAATGACACGACAAAACTGTGCTGAGTCACACCTTTTTAAAGCCCAGCTCTTTTTGAGGGACACAAGAGCATAGATGAAAACAGCGACAGGCGACAAAGAGCCCCTTCTGAACAGCTCCTGGTAACTCATTCAAGTCAGCAGTCATAAACAACAATAGCACAGCTGTTAGATAAATGGGATGCTTACAACTGCACACAGAAAACCTAAAAATTTCAGCAACAAACCCATTAGCTTTTACTACATGAGTGGTACAGGACCTGCTGTTTCAGTAATGCTCTGCTGGGTCACATAAAACCTGTAGAGAAAACGCAGAGAAGTCTGGCATCCATCCACTCCTCCATCTGTCTGAGGGCAGCTGGGAAACTGCCCCAATCAGTCCTCAGGTTCAGGGATGCTCTAATGCTGCAGCCACTGCCAGGTTCTCAGAACTGTTACATGACCAACTTGTTTACAAGCTTCAGTTTTCAGCAAATGCCTTGTATCATCTCTCACTAACAATTAAAATAAAAGCTCTGTTTTTTACAGCTGTTTCAGCCAGCCCCACTCCTACGATACATAATATCACAGTCTACCAGCACCACCCCTAGATCATCTCATCAGCCTATAACCATATCCAGTACAACCCTTTTTATCAGACGTTTTAAAACTGTTTTCTATCACATCCCATTAACAACTCCGTGCTAGACATTGGAGAGTACATTTTGAAAGATATATGGTGCATATTAAAGGCACATCACTAGGGACACAGCAGAACATAAGGCAAAGGCATCATGGCCTGGAACTTCTACTTTTTGCCTGGGGTTTTGTTTTGGGTGAGTTGGTTTCCTTTCTTTCCCCTGCTCTAGATAGTACTTCTAATTTGTTATGACTTTAAAAAAACAACAGCCTAATAATGAAGGAATCAGATTAAGTCCTTCCACTTAGTTAATTTCCATGATCTAATATTTCCCTCATGTTCCAACACAACTCTGTACTCTGCTGACGACATCAGGGCCAAGGAAGTCTCTTAGAAGGCAGATTCAGTTCAAGGGCAAGGTAGACCAGAGACCACTTAGCCTTCCAGACAAAGTATTCTTGGTTTAGTGTGCTTGGTAGGTGAGCCAGAAGCTATAATGAAAACACTTAGGTAACCAAGTCCCCTTGGATATAAAAGATCAATAATGTTCTCAACAAAGTTGAAAACAATTCAGAACATGGTGTCTCACCAACCTGTACTGTAATGTTATAGTGTAGTTTCTGTGGATCTCATTTTTGGCAATATCTTGAAGCAGCAATCAATACTTGCCCAGGGTATGCCTTCCCTGCCATTTATTCTGTTATCCAGCCAGTGACAACAACAATCATTTGAGGACAACTAAGCATTGATATGTTGCTGATGCTGAGTATGGGTAACGAGGATCAAGATCCGTCTATGGTGGTTACTGCAGAAGAAAATATGCCCAGATACCCATTGCTATGGCATCTGAGGAAATTTTGCATAAGATAAGTAGCAATGGAAACTCACTGTCAGCCTTCCTACCCTCTCATCCTGCAAATCAAAATGTTACTAGAATGACAGTAGACTCTAAAAAGATAGGGATTATCTATCAAGTGGGCTAGGCTTGTATGGAAGAAGAGAGGCAAATACTTTAACAATATGGAGATTAGGGTTTTGTGGCAGCAAAGGAAAGAAAAGCTGTTTTTGTGGGACTGATTCCTGGTATGTGCTACTGTTGTTTTTGAGTTGGTCTATATTTAATGTTTCCCAGAAATGTCAAAATGTGAGATGTAAGATTTTGGTTAATGCCCATATATATTATGAAGGAAGTAAAGCAAAGCAGTCCATCAATCCGGTGGCTAATATTTAACCTTTCTTCCTTAGACCTGCTTCTCCTGCTCTCCCAAGAAACTGTGAACTGCCTCATGCCCAGGAAGTGCAACAAACCTTTAACTGCAGAAACAAAATTTCTTATTGAACATTTGGGAAATGTTCTGAACAACGTTGTCCATGTCCTGCGGCAAAACACTGCAGCAGAGACAGTACTGATGGAAACGAGTGGCAGAGGAATATTGCAAAATACATGTGACTGTAGAACCTGATCTGACTGAGGGAGAATAACAGAGGAGCACACTGGGGAAAGCACTACAAAGTGCTGGATGTGCTGGCATTACTGAATACTGAGTAGCAGCAAGAACAGGGCATATGCAGCAGGAGGAAAACAAACATATCATCTGAAATAACTAAGCCAAGTTATACATTCAGTGCTTTTAGGTAACTGCTTGAGATGAGTAAATAGCGACGTTATCTTTGTGCATAAAACCAGTCCAAGTCTTTACTTTTCAGATCCTTCCTCATGGAGTTCTCAGAAGAACTTTAAAAGAAAAACATCTGTGTGGTGAATGACAGAAGATGCTGTCTGAACAGAGCAGGTTTGTCCAGCAGCTGAGGACAAGGAAAGGACTCAGACAGGCAATCATCACTTACATCAGAATTAGCCAGGACACAGCAACAGTGCTCGGCTGGTGGCTGGATTTGTGTACCCTTTTAAAAAGTTAACTTTCTACACTATGATTCATCTGGGTAGCAAAGGCATTTTAAAAGTAACTCTAGACATTGCATAAACTTGATTTCTTGGCCCCAGCTTTCCCATCTCAGTAGTTTGACTTCACCAACAGGAGTAACACTGGCAGAGTCAACATAGATAAGGCCCCTAGGATGGTGATACCCACACCAAGCTACCACTTCCACCTGCTGGGAAGAGGACAAGGCACCTCCATTGTCACATCAGCCTGGACCTCACTCAGCAGTCGCACCCTGCAAGCTGGGTGGTGCTGCAGGAGCATTTAGAGGGAGCTCTGAGAAACATTCCTGACAACTTGCCTTCTCCTTGGCTCTGACATAAAGCATGAAAGGGAAGATCATGTTGCATGACAGTGGTCGACCTTGCCTCTCATGCCTCCCCCAGACTTGGGAGCAGCAGTTGGAGGAGAGTTTCTCACTTCCCTTCACGAGTGAGCAGCAGGTATGGGGCTCTCCGTTCCCTCCCCTGGCACTCCCACAGGCACCCTGTCAGAGGCATGGTCTGCAAAGCCCACGCACAATCCCCACGCACACTCTTAGCCTGCAAAGTGCAGCCACGTCAAACTTGCCCACAAAGGAAGATGAAAAGTTTCTTACCAGAGCTCCTCTGGGACATGTATATCCAAGACGCTGTCATTGGAACAGCACTGAGCCATCCCTGTCTGCAGTAGTGTGGTCTGAGCTTTAAGAATTTTGTCTGTGTGATTTCCTCCTATCATCTGGTCTCTAGCCCACAGTCAAACTGAACCATAAAGGTTACAGGTGATGAAAGGAAAAGTGCTGATGTTCTCCTTTTGTATCCATCCTTTTTTTCCACCTCCCAGCCTCCTCCCTCACCCAAAATCAATCCACCCAAAGCTACAGAAGCAGAATCACAAGTTAAAGAGTGAAAAAACAGGGAATATGGAAAAAGTTTGTCATAAAAAGAGGTTACTCATACCATCATAAGGAAGCAGCATGATTATACACACTTTTACACAGAACTACAGAAACAATGGGATTACTCACATGATTTCAAACCCTAATGAAGTGCATCAGTTGCACTCCCACAGCAACCTGGATAAAGGAGAGTAAAATCTGCTGGTTTAGCCTAATAAGGACTTTGTGAGAGAATCACAGTTAACATGTCCTACTTATGGTGTGCTGCAAGCCTGCTGGGGACTGCAGTCCAGGGTTCCTATATGTGCTTACTAATCCAGTGGGGAGAGCAAAGATGTGGCTATTCTTCCATTCCAGTGTCATCTTTAACAGAATCAGTTCAGGACAAAAGGTAGATACAGTATCAAAGCAGGAAGTTATATTGAAACTTTAATTTTAAATCATTGGTGACACACTTAAAAGCCATTCACATAAAGACAAAGGAACTGGACAGGTTTTCTTAAGTGCACTTCTATAACCAGACCTCTTAAAAAGCGCAAGCACTGCATCAACTTTACGTGCCTGTGAAGGCAGTATCTGTAAATGGTACCAATGAAAGCAAACACACCATCTGCAATTATAAGTCTGTAAAATTTTGTAAGTAGATTATGTACTACTTCCTAGACTTCCCTCCTGGATGGATTTTTTTTTAATTTTTATTTTTCGTTTTTTGTGTGAAATTTAGAAAATTACTAGGAATTTCCCAGGTACAATTTATCTCATTCTATCACAGAGGTTTCAGTCAACTGAACTGCCCTCCCCTCACCCACAGGACCCCCAGGCAGCTGCAGTGCAGGCGCCCACAGCAGCTTGAGATGGATCCATTCTGTAGTACATGCTCAAACTCTCCTGCTCCTGGACAAGGAATTAAGCCTGTGTTTAAAATATTTTCAGCACAGAGATGATTTCCCACTTGACACCCACCTCATGGGGAAGTCCAAGGCTTCAAAATCTGTAATCCTTGATTTTATGTAAGATAGAAATAGTTTAAAACCAATTATTCCCTTCAGACTTACAACAGTGCTTCACTGCAGCTTTATATAATTTTGACCTTTCTATTATATTACAAAAAAGATAAATCTAAACTGCAAACATAAAAATAAAACATAAAGTGAACGCCATGCATCTTAATTGTATTGAAAAAATAAAATTATTTTGCAAATATGTTGGTGGAATCATTGTGTTCTGTCAAATTTATCAGTTTGTGTTGAATCAGTATTTTCTAAGTCTCCATCCAGCTCAGGAATTTGTATGCTCTTTACATCTATTCCTTTTCAGTAGGAGTGCTTTCCCAATGTTTTTGATGGCACCGTGATAATTTCTTTATAGTGTTTGTGTTTAAAATTCCCTTTACTTAGACTGAAAAAATAATCACGTAGCCTAATTTTTTTTCTGCTCCTTGACCATTACTGCATCATGGGCTTCATAAGAAAGCTGCTTTTATCTGCTTGGAGCTCTCCAGTATGAATAATCTCAAGCAAAATTCTGCAGAAGGCTCCTCAGTCTGCATTTCCCCTCCCCTGCGTGCCTGAGTTCTCCAAATGCATCACTGGAACATGAACATAAACCCAAATTTTTGCATCAACTCTTTGGTGTTTCTGTTTATTATCATGCCTAATGTTACAATACACCCTCTTCTAAGAAAGGCAGCATTTAATTGACCAAACGAGAAAAACAAATGCTTCCCCAAGGCATAAATTCCATGAACTGTTTGGATGTTTTCTATGGAGCTAACAAACACTTCTGTCAGTCTTTGGAAGTCTTAGACACTGGGTTTTGAATGGACTGAAGTAAAGAAGAGACAGCTTGAATAGGGTTTTGCAGTTTCAACAAGTTTAAAGACATTCCAGGGTAACTACTACTTGTTTTATGGCATTGCTCATAAATAAATGAAGCTTTTAAGATAGACTTTGTACTCAGATTAAATAAATTTAAGTAGTATCAGTAAAACTAGAATAACAGAAGAATACAGTTACACTCCAAATTACAGAGAAGAGTGTTGGGCCTGTTCTTGAAACCTTCTTTTTAATATATTTGTTTTTAATATGCCCTGCAATCAGACTACATGTGGAAATACTAAGTGCAGCTTTATGGACTTTTGGGGGCTCGGTGCAGCTGCAGGGATATAATCTACAGATGATCCAAATACAGGAAAAGAAAAGGATTCAGTTTTTAATACCAACATCATTTACTGACTCCATGCTGGTATAGTGTAGGTGAACATAAGCCTATCGAGAGGAGGACTAATTCTTGTTCTTCCCAACCAAATGAAAAACATTAAATCTGCATTTCACTGCTGGAGACACAAAAAAAAAAAAGGAAAAAGAAACAAGAAGTAAAAAACTCATCAACTTTCTATGGGTTTAACATAGAAAAGCCACTGGCAAGCTGGAACTCAGGTTCCTAAGCCATCAGATTCTTGAGGGTGTTTCACCACTGTCTTTAGAATCAATGAATCAAAGATACACCACTGTCTGACAGGCAAATTCCCTGATTTCTTTCTCTTGCTGTTACCCCTAAGGGGGAGCATTCCAGGAAGGATGTTGCTTTTTACATAGAAACATGATACAGTGAACCTGGAAGGGATACCTGCCTGGGACAGCTTTTGGTTACCCAAGAGCTGATGTTTTTCCCTTCATATCTGAAATGATCTGCAAGTGCTCTCATGTACATGATTGCTTGAAAACTGAATGCTTAATACACCCAGACAAAATATGAGGCATATACCTGTGATTTTAGTTTGAACGAACCCAGAGAAGATAGTTCCTAACTCAGGAGCTTGCTGTGGAAATTCAAATACTATTCAGACCATTCCAGAAAATAAGTATGGAATAATAATCTGTGTTGCCCAATCTGTGCCGTGCCAGAGTTAAGCCTAATGAATTGAGTTATTCTGAATCCAAATTTCCCTAGCATGTTTTAATAATTTCAATTTACCAATTAATTTTAATTCCAAGATTTTAAAGTGCCAAATTTTACCAAGACTTAATTACGGCATGAGGTTTAGAGACATAAACTTTTGGATACTTTGCACATCTTCAATGCAACCAGATGTGAATATAGTTTTTAATAATGTGGGAACTGCTGCAGCCCAAGCCTGCTGTGAACAGATGACCATTTCCAGTTCAACCAAATCACAAGGCTCTCAACCCTTCCTTACTGCAAATACATTCTCTCTGCCTAAATTGTCAACTGAAAAAAGAACTGAACTTCTTGGTCTGTAGATAGATACTTGCTAGAAAATCTGACAAGCTAGCTGAGTCTTCATTTTGGAGAAGCTCCAGATTATATTTCCTTAGAAGATGATCAGTTTAATCAACAGTCCTTTAAATTGTCTGTGTTTAAACCTACAGACCTGAAAACTAACTTATCTTCCTTAACTGCACTTTGAAATTCTCAAATGCACCTGAGTAATTTGTATTTCTCAGTGCTGTTCATTTTTCACAGAATGCTAAAAAATCTAATGTTCTCATCTGGGTTTTGGTTTTGAACAAAATCAAAATCTGAAGTCAAGTTTTGCCCTCAACCTTATTCACAATCAAGTTTATCCTCCTACATGTATTCACCTTGGAGAAGCAAATGGCCTTCAGAATTCTGAACAGAATTTGAGGGGTAAAAGACTACTTATATTAGAGACAAGAAAACATTCCTGCACAACCCTTTAATTAGCAATGAACTCATAATAAACATCCAGAATTTAGAAAATATAGAAAAAAGCAACCTTGAATAATTAGGGGTTCCAATTATTGGTCACTAACCTGAAATTAGCAATGCTATTAAAATTCCATTTGCTTTTCCATGAAAGATTGGCATATTAAAAAAAAAAAAAAAAAAAAAAAACCAAAAAAAAAAAAACACCAAAAAACCCAAACAGTATCTCCTTGTAGTTTGGATTAAGGATTATTACAAGACTGTGTTATTTACTACCCCAACTCTTCAAGAGTACAAATTGTTTCTTAAGTATTCACAGAACCCCTGGAGTATGACAAATTTTAGTTCAAAGAACTGTGCATCATAAAATTCAAAGCCAAAAGTACTTTGCTTATAATTTTCCTGTTTTAAAAGCATCATGCAATCCAAATGTAGAAACTTAATCCTATGCAATCTGTATGACCAGGTACATAACCCCAGGTGGCAAAGGTATGCAAACAATTGAAGAACAGAAAACAAAAGTTAGTGATTTGAACCAAATGTAATTGATTACTGAATAATTAACCCTGATACCAGCAATCCTGATACCAAGAGACTTATGCTGTCGTTGGAATAGATTGTAAGTTCTCGGGCTTCAGAGTTCTGTGGTATGAAAACAAAAATCTTTACAAAATCTGCAATCTGATTCAATCTTGAGTTCTGATCATATCCTCTAGAGGCTGTGTATGTTCAGATCTACCACATTTTTGGCTGTGATTTATATGCAATTAGAAAACAAGCAAGTGTAAAAACATTCTGTAAACTAGCTGCATGAGGTTTCCCAATAGAGTTTTCAGGCTTTTAAAGGCAAATCCACTTCATCAATATAGAAAATCTTTTCAAAAGCATTTTCAAAGGATAAGGAAAAAAAAAAGTGTTGCTATGTCACGGACAGAGCACTGAACAAAGATGTTTTAGTGGTGCTAGTGGTGTACATCTCCCACAATATCTATTCAGTAGTTATGCTTAGGTAGCAATAAAAATAAAGGATGGATGATTATTGATCATGGGATGAAGCCCAGACTGGTGTCTGAACAGTTGGAGTAATCTGAACTATGTAGACTGCTGGATGCTCATCTGCGATGCAGAGTCCAAGTTACAGGTTTAATGGAAGGAGTTACTATAAATAATATGCCTTCTGCTTTATCTGGGGCTGAATAAGTACAGTCACCACAGCAAACCAGCATTATATCCCAACCGAAAATGCTGTTATGATTAAGACAAGATGAATACTGCAAGTTACTTGAGGTATCTTTTTAAGAATTCTTAGTTCATGTAGCTCCAGCTTATTTGGCATTAACAATTAAATTTGACAAGGAAAAGAAAAAAAGAGTCATCATTCATGTTCTCATTTTAGTAGAAAATACAATTCATTGAATCTGTAGTAGATTCTTACCCAAATGCTCTTTGTATCTCTTTCCTTCATATCAGGAAGATTTTACTTTCATTGCCATCAGATTCAAAGATGCAACAAACTTTTGAGAAGTACCTTGCTTAGTTTTGCTGTATCATCTACTATACAAAGCAGTTTGAAGGTATTTTTCATGTTTTCTTCACTTAATTAAAATGTGTATGTATCACTACCAAAGGACCTTCTAGGTCTTTGAGCAAATTCCTACTGGGACACCTCTGCATTTCTGCAGTTCCACTAACACCATGAGAGATACATGAAGGGAAAATACATGTTTCTCTAGGAATGCAGTAAACTATGTCTCTTAAATAAGGTCAATTTGTTTTTACACAATTTAAGCTGCATAATATTTAGAGTGTAGTCTGCAGAGAATTATCATGATTTGAAAAAAAAAATAGTTGAGACATCTTTTCTACACCCTGAAATGTCTGGGAAAATCTCTCTTCATGTCTCCATTTTTCACCTGAGCATTGAGAGGAGTTTTAAAAGGCTCAGCAAAGGACTTGTTCATGAATAATACAGACTTCTTAGGCTTGTGGAGAAAGTTACAGGCATTTAGTTAACTACAGCATTATAATTAAGCATCCAGAATATGAAAGCCTAAGTGCAGTTTTCATCTATTTGTGCTACTGGCTTAAGACTAGATATTAATCGAAGGCATTTTACTTGCCAAGGGCCAAAAGCATGTCTAAAGACACATTTCAATCTCATCCAACAGCAACACACAAATAAATAATGTGTCTCTGAGTCATGTAAAGTGAAGCTGAATACCATAACTGGCTGCATGTTCCTTCCTTCACTCATATTTTAATTATGCAATCAATAATAAAATGTTTAAATCAATAATTTTTAAGTTGTGAGCTCAAAGCTGACACGAGCAGAGGAGGTTCTGCAGGCTGTGCATTGCCAGAACTACATATTCAAAATAGTTGTGTCTTGCATTGAGTGCATTAATCTATAGATTAGCACATTTTAAGAGAAAATCTGCAGGATTTTCCTATGCAACTATATCCCCTTCCTACTCCTTTGGACTCAACTGCTTTTTTGCCTTGACTTTAGTTGCTTTAGAGGGAGTCACAGAATACATTGAGTTGGAAGGGACCCACAAGGAGCATCAAGTCCGATTCCTGGCCCTGCACAGGACAATTCTGAGAGTCACACCATGTGCCTGAGAGTGTTGTCCAAATGCTTCTTGAGCTCTGTCAGGCTTGGTGCTGTAACCGCTGCCCTGGGGAACCTGTTTGAGTGCCCAACCACCTGCTGGGTGGAGTACTTTTTTCTGATATCCAGCCTAAACCTTCCCTGACCCAACTTCAGGCCATTCCCTTGGGTTCTGTCACTGGTCACCACAGAGCAGAGATCAGTGCCTGCCCCTTCTCTTCCACCCACAAGGAAGTTTTAGACTCCCATGAGGTCTCGCCACAGTCTTCTCTTCTCCAGCTGAATAGACTAAGCGTCCTCAGCTGCTCCTCATATGATTTCCCCTCAAGGCCCTTCACCATCCTCCTTACCCTCCCTAGGACACTCTCTTAACAGCTTAATATCTTTCTTATATTGGCGTGGCCAAAACTGCACACAATATTCAAGGTGAGGCTGTTTGAGGAAGAAAACTTCAAACCTCACAAACACAATCCAATCAAGAAGGAAATTTGGAGAGAGCAGGGCCCTTGGACCTCTCCCAGCTCAGTGCTCCTCCCTCTCTCTATATTAAAATTATTTCCAAACATGCAACATTAAAATGTCTTGTAAATAAAAGCAGTTGCAAAGGAAAGAGGCAGAGCCTGTATAAAATGAGCTGGGAGAGGGCAGGTTGAAGCAAAGGGCTGAGAGGTCAGTCCCTGCCCCAGCAGCATCCCCAGCTTGGCTGCAGCCCCAGCCCATGCTCTGCAGTCCAGGTGAGGGCAGAGGCTGCAGCTCCCACGCAGCCTTTCCCCAGCCCTGATTGGAGCGAGCAGCTCTTTTGTCGAGCATGACATGACTCAGACTGCTGCTGAAGGAAATCACTTTGTTTACAGCAATGGGAAGGGAATTGCTAGAGCAATTAAAATAATTTCTTGTTTCATAATACAAGCCATACCAAGAATGCCTGTTAGCTGTGTTTCAGTCTCAGGTACTTAAAAAACAAACAAACAATCAATCAGAAAAAGTGGGCTCTAATTTCACAGAGGATTGTTAGTAAAGAGCAGTCTTTATTTAATGCCCTCAAATCCCAAACGCTGCTGTGCCTGGCAGGCACCCAGTCCACATTCCTGTTCCTGAGGAGCACTCCCTTCCCAGCTAGCTGGAAGCAATGGGTGGACCAGGATATCTAGAGGGGTTAGTCCTTTGCTGCCTACCTGAGGTTTTACTTGTTGCTGAAGGCTGTCAAGTCAGAGGGTGTGCAGGTATAGTGAGGGATAAGAGGAGAGTGGAACATGAACCTGTCACCCACTTCTTTTCACCAAGGCAGTTGTTGGCAGGGGACTCTCAAACTGCTGGTGGGACACACGGAGAGATCCTGCAAATGCCCAGGGCTGGCCTGGCTCCAGTACAGTGCATCCATTTCATGGTTTGTCCATAGATTTCACCAATGAAACCAAGATTTGGAACAATGGGATCTAATGTAAGGTCTGACTGGCTGAAGAAGGGAAGATTTATTTTGTTTCATTTTTTAGAATTTTCTAAGCATTTGTCTGCATGACAGAGCTGAAGCCCAAATATAATCCACCTGCTGATAGCTCCTGTTAAGTCTTGAAAAAATACCAAAATACTGATATGATCCAACACAGTTAATATTTCTGAAGACACAAATACTTACAGGGAATTTCCAAGCTCTTAGTTAGTAAGAAAAAATAATAATTCTCCTTCTTAGGCACACAAACAAATGTACAGTTCTGTAGAGCAATTCTGAAGAGCCACATTAAGTATGTATGGGCTGCTCTTGGACATTTGCAGCAGGGAAACATGAAATCCACAGTGTTATATATTTCATTATTTGTTCAGCACTAATGTTTTTCAGCTGTTTAGAAAAATGAAGAAATCTCCCCCAATACCCTTTGATCTGTCTGGAGTTGAATTTCTGCATAAATATGATATTCTTTGGAATGGAGTGGCATAGCATGATGATACCTTCAACCTGGCAGGTTACTAAACTGAACAGATCTGTTTCATCTGCAATTCTCAGTAAACATATAGGTTGGTTTTGTTGTGGTTGTTTTAAGGAAATGATAATGATTGATATAAGTGCTGATAATTCATAGTTATCAGTAGCAGAGGATTGTGATGGATTTTCTGCCACTGCAAATACTTCAATAACAATTGGAATTTTTTTTCCCCTAAAGATTCATTGTAATTCAAACAAGAATATCTTCCAAGTCTTCAGACCTGTGTTACTACACGAAACCTAAACAGATTATTACAATGGCCTTTTGCTATGATTATATTCATCATCAAGGCTTCATGGGGCAAGAACATTCTACTCTGGGCACAATGTCAGAAACAAAATCTGGTCTTTGCCTGAAGACTATTTCAGTGTAAGACTGAGACAAGAAGCAACAGAAAGATACAGGACTACAGGGTAAACTGAGCTACACAACAACACCAGAACAAAATTCTGAATCTGTACATGCTTTTGAAACACTGTAATCCTCTGCAAGCTCATGAAGTTTCAAATATTTTGTGAATACAATATGTCAATATTAACTTACAAATGTTTTCTTTCTGGAAAAAAAACCCCAAACTACTATTAAATAGCAACTTTCCAATTCTTATGTACAGGAGGGTAAACCTGGTGAATCCTATGAAGACTGTGTTTCAGTTTAGACTGGTTATATCACCCAACATATCAGACACCAGCAGAGGAAAAAGAACTGATGTTTTCTTTTGAACCAGTGCAACCTGACAGGGGAATTGTGTTGGATCTCACAGTCTAGGTAGGGTCAGGTCTCGACAACACTTAAACCAAATATTCATGGTCCTCAGAAAATAATGTATATAAATGTCAATGGTGGCAATGCACTTGCTGGAGCAGGGAGGGATCCCTCAGAGATAGAACCCTAAAAATACGTCTCTTTGGTCTTCTTAAAGAATTCATACCATTCTTGATTTCTTTACAAGGACGCTTTAGCCATGATAGAGGATTGCTAATGATTATCCATACTTGCATTAAAACAAATTATAACAAAATTAACTAATAATTACAACAAATCACATAAATAAAATGTACCTATGAATCTGCAGAATATAGTTTGCATCTGTTCTAAAGAAGATAAAATTGAATTGGATGTAAGCTTATGATCTCAGATGTAAAATATGGAGCAGGGTTTCAATTTAGCTACAAAAATATTAGATATAACTGAACCTAAAGAAAATAAAATAGTTTAAATGAAACATATCCTCCAGTATTATTTTTTATTTATAAATCATTATGCAACTATGAATCCCTGAAACTAGTTTTAATTGATAAATATTGCATAAGGTCTGTATTACGTTTCTTTTTTAGAGATGATTTGCATTTTAAAATGGACTCTATAATGCAGGTTTATTTATAACAAATATTCAAACATACATATATCTTCAAGAATTAAGTATCATTAATGGTACTGGAAAGGACACAGCTTGTGAAATGTGTTTGAAAATCTCTTTCTCATATGGCAAAAACATCAGGCAGAGGAAAGATGGTTGTGACACCCAGCCTAGAACATTGCAGTCTGAATTCCCAGCATTTTAGGAAGAAGGTTAATGCCTTTAGGGAGACATTACTGTCTTTACTTAGTTTTTTAGAGACCAGTAGGAACTGTCTTGCACCTGTCACCCTGGAAATCCAGGAATTACCAAGAGCTTCCCAGACCTTGCATTCAGCCCCCCACCTGCTAAAAGGCAACTGGAGGTGTTTGTTCTGCACCTCTGAGTCTTGCAGGTGCACCTCTAACACAAGAGCCTGGATCTCCTCAGCCATGGGTGCAGCCTGAGGTTTACCTATTTCTCAGTGTGGTTGTATTTAGGGAGAAGTTAACTTGTCAAAAGACAGCCATAGCTCGTGTTTCAGGCTTGGAAAGCATTTGGGGATCATTAATTCATCTCTTTACTTCCCGTTGCAGATCTGACTGTGTTTCCAAGTGCTATTGGAGCCCTATGGCCTTTTGTAGCTCTCTGAGTACAAATCCTCTTCATAATAAAAAAAGGCAATTAACAAATTGTAAAAGAAATGTTCCATCGTGGGAAATATAGTTCTACATGTATATCATAGAAAAAAAGGAATAGAAATCTGATCTTGACTGCGGTCACTTAAGTCATTAACTCTATTTCCATACATAGCACTAATTACTTGCTTCATATAGTTGCTGGATTGGTGCCTACCACTAAAGGAAAGATTTGAACTGGAAGAAGTAGTGAGAAAAGCCAATAATAGGAAACACTCTGTATTCTTTCCTCAAGCATTTGTTGTTTTTCATTTCTTCTTCCCTTTTTCTTTCCCTCATTCTGTATTTAGGTTTTCCTCCTTACAGTCACCCATCTAATCCACTAGTTTAGTAACTCCTATCTTTACAGGATGGAATTTTGTTTCTAATTACACCCACCAGCTGCAACAAGAGGGGAAAATAAAAAAAAAAGGCTTCTTTGCCTCAAAAGACAGCATTGCTGTGAAAAAAATCTGACTGTTTAACAGTGAAATCCTCTCACTGAACAAACCTGCTGCTTTTTTCATGAAGGGACATTTGAATAATTTTTTTGGAGAGCAGCACACTGTTTTGCTTGGTATTTGCAGGAGAGTGCTGGCATGGCTGAAGGAGTGGGCTCAGATCTCTGCTCCATCTTGGGATTCCTTAACAGTGACACCCACTCAGCTCACGGGATGATGTGACATTTGCTGCCAGCCCAAGGAAAGGTACTGATGGTGCCACCACCACATGGGGATCCAACAAAGATGATGGACTGGACATGGCTCCTGATGGGGTGGAGAGGCAAGGCAGGACACAGGGGATGAGGGACCGAGCAACTTCCAAGTCACATCACATGGCATGAGGTGACTTGATTTCACTGGATGTGTGATCCCTTTCCTCTAAGGGGAGAGAGAGTTAGACTGTGGACATCAACACAATCTTCAATCCCTGCTCTGATTTAATCTGTTTACTGCTTGTGATGACAGAGAGGATGAAAAAATCTCAACCTCCCTCAGAGGCTGTGATAAAACTGCAAGGTCTGGCAGGCAGTCACACTGTATTTTAACTGGTAAACCAAAGCTCTTTATATAGAAACCATTAAAACCATAATCATGCAACTCCACAGTACTGTTTTGACAGTCACCTTTCAGAGGGAGCAACAATCTAAAGTTTAACATTTTTTGGAGGGGGAGTTTTGTGACTCCTGGTCTTCAGCCTGTTTAGTTTATCCCCAGAAAGGTAAAAAAAGGATCTGAACATGGTCTGTAAATACCTCTGATAGCAGAGGGCTTTTTAAACTAATGGAAAAGGATAGAGCAAGATCCAACACTTGGCATCTATGCTAACTGCATTCAGGAGCAAAGGCATGCACTCCTGACAGTCCAGATCTCCAACCAAATCACTTGTTCAAGGGTACACTGGATTCCTTCTCAAGTGAAGCCTTGAAATTGAACCTGTGTACCGTACTAACAGTGAGAGGCTCAAGGAAGAAACCAGTCTGATAAAAATCTATGGCTTTTGTCAGGCAAGATGATCCTAAATAGTCCTTTCTGGCATTAAAACTATATACCTAGCATTCAATTCCAGTGGCTTAAAGGGAGGAGTATTTAATTTGGAAATTCTTCAATGAAGTGTTTCTCTTTTCTCTCAAAACATGCCTGTTCAGGAAGAAACGTGATATGGCCACGGTGTTCATACAAAGGTTTAGCATTCATAGGTGTAGACTCCTGGGCCTCTGTCCTCCAGAAGAGTTAGTTGCTGTTGAGACTCCACGCTTTTACTAGAATATTCCAATCAGAGAAAAAAAAAAATTTAAAAAAATTAAAAATTAGAGAGACTAATTAAAAAGATTTGTGAAAATATCTGATGTTGGGTAAAAGCAGATCAACACTGAAGTGTTCATTTTACCTGTCCTCTCACAAGTGTATTTGCTGACTTTTGAGGTCTTGTGCAAATACCTGTGACCTGAACTTCAGACTCTCCTAAATGAACTCCACAATTCATGTGAAAATGTAATTTCTGAGACACTTCAAACTCCTGGGAGCATGCTGAAAAGTCCTGGAATGAAAACTGTTTTCATAGCCTGCCATTAGAAATAATCACATTTTCTTAATGTCGGAGATGCAGTGCCAAATATGGCTTAATTTTTCTCCAGGTTGCTATGACTGCTGACAACTCCATAACCAACAGTGCACTATCTTTTCAATATTTTAGGTTTGTGTACTGGATACAACAGCCTCCTGTGTTCTGGGAGAGTCCAACACTATCGGTATCTCACATATGAGTTGTGTGGGTGTTGCGGTAAAGGGTTTATACTAGAATTAATCATCTATAAAGATATCCAGGCTGTATTATATAGATAATAGCAACTTTACAGCACTGAAATCCCTACATCTTTATGACTGATTAAATCATAAAACATGAAAAATTTTTAGTCAGGATTATGAGAAGACTCTGTAAGTGTGATCAGAACAGGTATCTGTGGCTTGACAACCTGAAAAGCATGAAATGTAAAAAAAAATTCTGCTTTCTCCTGATCTTCTTCATCAACCTTTTAACATTTTAGGATCTGTTTCTTTAGGAATGGACAAAAATCGCAGTGACACTGCTATGGACAGGAGGATGTTGGGCAAGTGGCTGCAGTCTGGTCACTTCACAAGCACTAATGCTCCACACAGAAAGGAATTACACAGCAGCTGTTTTCACTTCTGCAAGCTGCCTTTTCTGCAGATGTACCTGCTGCTGGAGAGGACAGACATCCACATGCACAAAAGGGCTTCCACTGCCTTTGTTCTGCAGAACACTCATTCAGTGAGCAGCCCAAACACCTGGGCACGAGGTGTCAGGCAGCCCAAGCCCACAGTTTATTGCACTTTGGATGGCAAATTATGAAAACCACAGTTAGCATTCTGAGCAGCAGCTCAACACTAAGCCTCACGTTCCCCATCCTGCAGAATGGATTGCTAATTATTTGTATGAAATAATAGCTTTCTTATGAAGTAATACATTGACTGTCCTCCAAAATTTAGCTCGGAATTTAAAAGATTATGAACGATGCCAACAAAGCTACTCCAGGGCAAAACAGCCCAGAATCTTCAAGTTTAGACAAGAGCCTTACTATAAACAAACAAAAGTGTAATATTGTTATAATTGGTCTTTGAAATTGTCAGTGGGCGATCCATTTTTATTTTTTTTCATGAAACTCTTCAAACAGGAGGGGAACTTTTACCTTTATATTGCAAAGTTAACTTTCAAACATCACCCAAGGAGCATTTCATAAAACATGTTGTGATATATGCTTTCTGTTGCAGAGACAGTGAAACAATCACTGCAAACTCTTTTCTGTAATTACTACTTAAGGCTTAAGGATGTCCTTGAGACAAAGAGACTTGGCTACAGGAAACTCAAAATTTCATCCATTTTTCACTAGGTTGCTTTTGAACAACCCATTCCTTTGGTTACCAAAGCCAAGCTTTCACTTTGTGAAGAGAAATAATTTTAACATAGAGTGTTTTCTGCCCTCGTGTTCTCAGTCTTCATAGCAGGGATTTGAGGAACACTTTGTTCATACCAAAAGCTCATGAAAATTCCCTTTGCACAAGAATTCCATGCAAGAAACTCGTCATGCTGACAGCTAAGGTTCTCAAGCACATGGTACTATAGCCATCAAAACATCAAGTTTCGAATGACCAATATCCTGAACCGCCTGCATGCAGGGTTGGGTCTGCGGCTTCCAGCTGCTTCCTATCACCTGCCAT
>JAWWEV010000001.1:113930734-113948684 GCA_035583235.1 Hafferia zeledoni
GCACAAACCACCGCCAGCATAGCTCTCAACCTCATGAGGGCACGCAAGCTTCTCCCCCGCGACAAGGGGGTGTCCCCAGAGAAGAGCCATCAAAACAAACTGCAGTATATATATACATACACATATAAACTATATAGATATACAAAGATACAGAGAGTGCTGAATTTCCTGGTTGTGTAGAGCTAAAAATCAGACTGAGAAAGGAAGGTACAAAAGAACTTCTCCCATAAAATTACCCCAGGCCTGGCTTTCCCCTGTCATTTTAGCAGTGACATAAGTCCATTGCTGCACCCAGTGAGGCAGATGCTCCACTGAGACCATTCAAGTTCTCTGCTCTCGAAGGGATTTGTGAGTGAGAAACAGGTGTGATGGAAATTACTAACACATTTTATACTGTCTGTGGCACTGGAGTTTTGATCTGTTTTATTAGACTGCTTCAACAGACATATTTTCCTATGAAAAAAATCAAAATAGAGTATCTCATAATAATTTCAGTTTGAGAGAATACCTGAAATGACACATTTTCACAGGATATGTTCTTTCTTGCCCATAACTGTGAAATATATTTTCAGAATGTATTTATTCAGAAAAATGGTTATCTATTATATTTTATTGTTACATCATTTTACTTTTTGGGATATTTTTTATCTTGGCAGTTTATGAATGTTTTACAGGCCAAATAAAATTTTAAAGTGAGCATTGAAAATTTAAAAAATGGACCAAAGACCATTTTGCAAAAACACTGTTTTGTAGGAAACTGTGGAATTAAAAGTTTGTGATTCCTGCCTTTTCTGTGGAATTGCAATTCCAAGTTTGGACAAGCATACCTCTTTTACATGGGAAGGACAGTGATGCTATCAGAGATCTCTGGTAAACTCAGTTGAGCTTGAGCTGATGCCACAGTGTCATTTTCTCTTAATGCACATGTCAAGTGACATCATAACCCATTTCCAGTTCAACTTTCATTTGATCTTCCAGTTTGCTCTCACGAAGCTTTGAGAACAAGTACAGAGATACTCAGGCATTCACAATGATTTCAAATCACTACTCAGCTCCTTTGGAAATAAAAGCTTCCCAGGGGTACTGCTGTGTCTCACTGACTCAGACTGCTCAGCTATGGGCATCTGCAAATAACAAGCAAGTGAAACGATGCTGCAGTCTAGAAAATATCACCTCCTTGTCACAGAAGGATTCTCAGAGTTACCACCATCTGCAATTTCAGCTGGTTTTCTCATGAAGTTGCAGCCATTTTTAAGTTCTAAGACACTGAACTAGACAATTATGACTCATAGTTAGGCTACGATATTTGGTTGCTTAAACTATTTTACCTTATCCTGAGATTACTCAGACATTTCTTCCGTATAAGCTCTAACTTCAGTATTTCTTCACCTTGTCTCTGACATGAAGCCAGACAGTATTCTTAAGCCGCACTGGTTTCAAGTCAAGATCAAGACAAGCATATCACGAAATAGCTGACTCAATCCTGCAAAGATTTGTGTACTTCACTGGAGGCTGCCCCACTAACATCCAGCACATGTGCAAGCTTTTGAAGGACAGAGAGGAACAAGTTACTTAATTTCCAAAGTTAATGCATGCAACTCTCACTGACTCCAACATCTCTGTCACTTAGTGTCTCTGGCCTTGAAGCAACACGTGTAGGTGCCAGTCTGAAAATTGTAGTCTTGACCCAAGAAGTTAGTTTGAAGTTAAAGCTGGGATTTTCCATGAAAGCTACATCCTAATGTACTGCTACACTGACCTGGAAAAGCAGCATTCTGCACTGTGGAAGATAATATGCCCCCTCGCTCTATGTCTCTTTGTTTAGTGGAAATCAGAAATTAGTGATGGCGAATTATTTTGCAGCTAATCATAATCTCACCTGGAAGCTGTCTCCTGCTGTAAGGGAAGCCAGAGTTCAGTAACAACTGACTGCTGGCTTTTCCAAAGAAGAGAAGTAGTCATTCTTTAAATTATTCTCTTCAGTCAGATGCACCATATCATTGGAGGTGTAGTAGCTCAGCTTGAGGGATCTATTACTATACATCTACATTTGCCACCGATGTGATGTAGTCAATGAGACAATGGTTTTCTTTCCTTTTTGCACCTGGTTGAAATCACTGGGAAAGGGAGTAATTTCTACTTATATGTCTCATGATTCACCTTTAATATGAATATGATCACATATTTCTGTGTGTCCATGTGTATGCACATATGAGTATAAACTACATAACCATCTGCAGAAGAATATTTTGATTCAGGTACTCTGATGATTAAAAATGTGAGTACATTACTAGACACACTGAAATTGCAGTTTTGCAGAAAAGGTGCAGAGAGTTTTTCTGTTTCTTAAAAAAAACAATAGGCATTATTATAAGAATAATAATAACTGCCAAAAGATCTCTCTACACAATGGGACAAAGCTTTCCAAATAAAGGGCAGTTTGCCCATAGAAACATGCAGGTCAACATGTGCCTGTTGCTGTCAGGTGTGTTACCAGGGAAAAGGCAAAGCCTGATTCCAGCCACAGGATGCAGAGGAATGTCGGAAGATGACCAAAACCCATCAGATTCCCCTGGCGTTCAGAGTATGTAGATGAGTCTGATGTCAGATCCCATACCAGGAGAAACATGTCATTATTGTAGCTCAGAAAAAATATAGAACAAAAAATAGGACACTACAATCTGGTGGTTGGAATGGAGCAATTTCATCTTTTTTTTTTTTTTGAAAGAATATTAGCAAGCAATTTTTTTCAAAGACATTCTTTAAACAAGGGTTTTTCTAAAGGATTAAGTCTGTCTGACCACACCTCCTCAAAGAGATGTAAGGTTTCTCACTGCAGGGAAGTAGGACCATATCATGTTGTGTGCATGAAATCCTGATTTTTTCTGGCTTTCCCAGGTACCCTGAAGTGAAAATCAATTTACCTGCTTTGAAAAGTGTCATGAAACAATCCTGTATCATCTTAATTCACTTGTTCAGTTGCTTATGGGAAAGTGTTTTAGACTGAATATATAATTTCCAAATACCCATGTCCAAGATTCTTCTACCTCTCAGTGACTGCAAGTGCAATTTTTAGCTTTGTGTATGTCCAAATATTTTTATTTTTTTCCACAACTATTTATGTGTATAGATGACTCAAGAGCATATATGAACCTTCTTAACTTATTGACTTTTTTCTGCCTCCTACTTTGTGGATGATAAAGAGTTCATAGTCACAATGCTGAAAAAACATGGCACCAGAGGAAAATGTCATAGCTTGAGAAATATTCAATTAAAAAAGTGATAAAGCAATAGACTTTTTTTTTTCCCCCAGGAATGAATGTGCAGATTTCCACATTCAAGTTATTTACATTAGATTGGCACTTAGTTTCCTACTGACATTGGCAAAGTCAAAGAGATGATGAACTGTTCTCCTTCTTTAATGTAGGGTTAAGTACAACCAATGCCCTGAGCATTTCACCAGCTGAGAGCTGGACTTACCACACCATTATCTTATCCATTCTTACCATCAGAATGCAATTAATTAAGAAAATCCTCCCTTGGGAGAGCAACACAGATAAACACAAAGTGAATTTTAAGGGACAAGGAAAGAATTGGGACCTCTGAACTGCTCACTTAGTTTTAGAAGGTAGAAACCAATCACTAGCAGATTAACTTTCATTTTTTCCCAGATGGAAGAAATGGGCAGGCAAATAATAAGTTACATTTTAGCCTTCTGGCCTTACTTGGTGGGTCTCATCAGGAAAATACCTAAAACCTACAACTATGTGTTTTTAAAGACCCACTCTCTCATTATGGAGCATTTGGAAGGGGAAAATATTGTTTAACAGACAACATGTATATACACTGTCAAAGAAACAATGTGTTGTATCTTCTTTCCTCTTTTCCTTCTGCTTTTTCTTTTCCTTCTTTTTTCTCTTTATTTTCCTTTTTATTTTTATTTTCCCCTTTTCCTTCCTTCCTGAATTCCTTCCTGAATTCCTTCCTTCCCTTCCTTTTTGTCATAGTCCTTTTTGCAAAATCATAACTGGTGGCTGTGGAAAAAGACTCCAAGGTCACTAGAAAATTATTAGGACATCCTAAACAGAATATTCCAAGTAACCTCCCATTCCCCTCTTTGTAGAGTTTGTATACATAGAAAATCAGAAGGACATTCAAAACACATTAACCAAATTTGTCTCCAACAGCTTCATCAGATGTATTTTCCTATGAAAAAAATCAAAATAGAACCTTTCATATTCATTTCCTTTTGAGAAAATAACCCAAACAACACATTATTATAGGATATGTCCTTTCTTGACCATAACTATAAGATGTATTTTCAGAATCCATTCCTTGAGAAAAATTGCTATTTATTATATTTTATTGTTACATCATTTTAGCATATTTTTGATCCTGGCTGTTTATGAATGCTTTGCTGGCCAAATTAAATTTTAAAATGAGCACTGAAAATTTAAAAAGCAGATGAAATACCATTTTCCAAAGTGATGTTTTGTAGGAATGAATCGCGGAATGAAAAGATTGGAATTCCTGCCTTTTCTGTGGAATTGCAATTCCAAGTTTGGACAAGCATACCTTCTTCATCTGGGAAGGATAGACTGATGCTATCAGGGATCCCTGGTAAACTGAGTTGACTTTGAACTGATGACATAGTAATGAAGGTTTTAAATTCCTAAGCCATCCAACTGTCTATTAACAGCCCTTTAAACTTACTACATACACACTGATACCAATCTGCTTATTACTGCAGAAATTCTAAACATAAACATTATTATGAAATCTTGTTTTAGCCACCAAGAAAGGAGAGAGACTGAAACACCAGGCAGTTTTTCTTTGTCTTGTATTCCACTGTGAGATTGGAGTTAGACATAACAGCCCTGTAACCTGCTCTGAAAGAAAAAAATAAGTCCTTATAGGAGAAAATGCTCAGCATTATTTAATTTGGACTGAAAGGGCTTAGGAAAAAGGTAGGTGAGACAAAGAAAGGGAGAAACATCACAGCTGAGGAATATAAAGTACAGAAAAGTGTGATAAAGACACAGATGCGTGCTTTTGTCAAGAAATTATTTCTTTTTTAGAAGGTTAATTAACAAGATAATGCTTTTATAATGTGTGTTGGCACTATCAGCCAGAAAAGGATCGCCAAAATGGACAACCCCTTCATACTATGAGAAAGAAGACAAACCCCTCTGAGTATAAGCAATTTTGTACCATTAGGTGTTCCTATAAGGCTCTTTTTCCTACTTCGAAGCGAAGAACAATTACACTGTCTGTATGGAATACAATCCTACTTTCCCTGGTGTGTTTAAATTGCTAAATGTGACTGCCTTCCCTCTTTCAGTTTTTGTTTCTGGATTGATTGTGCTCCCCAGCCTGATTTCCACTTGAGTCCACTCAGGAGTAGGATGCTGTAACATGATTGTTTCCACTATTGGAGGCTGCCTTTTTTTAATGCCACACACTGCCTTAATGAGCTTCACCCTGAGCACACGACTCAGCTGGCAGTGAAAAACAGGAAGCATTTTGGCACACATTTTCTCTTTGTGGGGTGAGAGAGGAAGCAGACATGAGCCCTGGCTAACGGTGACACAATTAAAATGGAAACAGGCAGCTGCCTTGCCCTTGGTGCAGCATGATATCAAACCTGGGTCACCTCTGTAGGCTGCCTCAACCCTGGTTTGGATTGGGGATCTACAAGAAACATCCCCCTTAAAACTCACATGCGCGTGGTCTCCAGGAGCCTGAGCCAGCAAAGTCAAGGAGAAGTCTGCCTGCAGAGAGAAAATCTAGAGCCCAAAAATTTTCCCAAAAACCTGGATCAAGCCCTATCTCTTTCCTTCTGACGAGCAAGGAACCTTTGAATTAAATGTGTAGAAAAATTTGTCAGGTGAAGATTGCTGCCATATTTAGTCCTACAAGAGTCTTAAAATACCTGCAGAGTTAAAGAGGTAGTGGCATCTGTATTTACATTGAGCCACTTGTGTCATGCAATTACATGTGCAGATACTCAGGACTTGAAGAAGAAAGGCATCTTTTGGCAGTAATTCCTGTAAGTGAGCCCATTTCAGCTGTTGACAAACAAAGGATTTAATTCTCCCAGCTGTCTTCATGGACTTTAAGGACTTCTGAGTCCTTCTCATAATTGTGTCTGAGAGCCCCTATGGTTAATTCATCTTCATCCTTGACCTCTGATAGTCAGTCAGGCTAAGCTGTACTTAGTGATGACGGACATAAAACTGAATGTATTCATAAGGAGTAGAGAGGTTGACTGTCTAGCTGAAAAAATTAATCCTTTAGGAAAATATGAAGGAAAATACTATGTAAGTGGACCACTGGACTAAAAAAGTTTCTTTCCAAGGTTGCATTCCACTAGAGACCACAAAAACAAAAAAAGACATGTGTCCTACTGGGCTGCATATAGCTTTCTCTAACTGTCTTGATTTACACACAGTCATATACAGTCTGTTGGAAAGCCATGCTCCTTTCTCCAAATGGGACCACTTAGGTACATGGACATTTACAAAGGCCTCTCCAACACTGCCTGAATATCTGGATGAAGGAACAAGCTTCCTCTGTGACCTACTCTGTTAACAGGTCATAAAATATCACCCTCCTCTATCACAGATATCATACCCATTGGTCTGATTGCCTCTCCAAAGAAGGGAAAGTTGATGCTCAGTGTCAGGAACTGCTGTGCACAAGGAATGGAAGTTTCTGCCCATGCTGCTCCTGATTGCCTGCAGCAGGCAGCCTAAGAACAACTGCCTGTCCTTCCTCTTAACTTAGAACAGGTAACACTTTCCCCTCTGTAGCCACTAAGTGCCTAAGTGGCTATTGGGAATTGGTTGTTAGATTTATTTCTTCATCTGGGGTATTTTGTAATAGCAGCAAGCATGGGGGTGAGGGTGTGGGGACAACACTAATCTTCCTTTCTTTCTTTAGTAAATAACACTAAAAGCAACTTGGAAGCTATGCAGAATTTGTAAGAACAAAATATAATCCCATTCTACACCTTGAGACATTTTTTGTTAATGCAAACTTAGCAAAGGTGCATGAGAGAACATTTTAGCATGACAGCATTAATCTATGTTTCATTATGTCTGTCAGGTCAGGATTTATAAGGATAAAATCTGTGCTGAGCAGGAGCGTTTTCCTGAAACTTCGAGTATGATGTTTCTGAAAGACGGCAAGGTGAAATTTGTACCATGTTCATTAAAAACCAAATCCTACAGTTCTTACCACTGGCCAAACAAAATTTCTAAACTAGTGCCACAGGGACCCTTAAAAAAGATAGAAAAATTCAAAATGATAGTAGAGTTCAGTACAGTCAGGATGTCATCTCTCTCTAAGAAACTTTCTGTCATAGCATCATGGACAGTGCCTATATAAAGAGCAGTGTCATTTCAGTAGCCAATTATTCCCACTTAGTGAGCAGAAACTGCATAATGAGATGCGATAGCATTTCCTGAGATGCAGAGGAAGAAGTAATTAAAAACATCCCACCGGGTGATGCTCATCAGCTTCTGCACACTCTTCAGGTGAACCGCTAAATTTTATGGAAAACTTCACCTCTCTCATCCCAGTGGTTGGCCCTCACCTGCTTTAGATGCAAGGACACACTCATCAAGAACTGTTTAGGGCTTTCTCAGTGTAAATAAAAGAATAAAGCATTTTTTACAGTAAAGAACTTTGTCTCATATACAACTCCAGGTAATTCACAAAGAACTCAATATCTCCATCTTGTAGATGGGAAGGCAGGTGACCATGGTCACCCAGAAGCAAAGCCTGGAGAGCTCTAAAGTCTTGACCCCTAACAGAAGGGCTGCATTCACAAACTCAGCTGCAGAAAGGACATATCAGGGAATAAAATCCATCTCTGCTTTCCATATTGTAACAACTATCTCCTTAAAAAGAAAAGTACTGATTGATACAAAATAAGACAGCTGGATGAATGGTGGAAAGATGACATTTGATCACCTTAAATGGAAAATCCAAGCAATGTAGACAGTCTGTTCAAATGTCATTCACAGGTATGAGTCTCTACAAGCCAGTTTTGTAAGAGTTTGTGGATCTTTGTTTACGATTGTTTCAGCTTCAAATCTTGTTGGCATCTACCCACAAACTTGTCATCTCTGGAAACTCCAGCTTATACTAAGTGTAGGCCCTTTGAGGTCTCTGAAAACACATGGAATATGAAAAAAGGCAGAAGGGAATTGAGAAGGGAGAGGAAGCAAAAGACGAAGCCGAAAACATACGAAAAAAACTAAATTTGAGAGAAAAGAAGCAGGAGAAGGAAGAAGATTAGGAGAAGGGAAGAGTCATGAGAAGAAATATAGGAGGAGAGAGAGGGAAATTTGGCGTTAATTATGTTTATTGTAGTTCTTCATGCACAAAATTACAAAATGAAAACAACATAAACAGATCTGCTGCAGGCATGCTAGGAAACAATCCATAGAGCAAGAAAACATTACACAGGAGCTTGGAGTGACTTACTGCATTATTCACTACGTAGTAATTGCTCCAAAGAAATTAATGAGACTTTTTGCAATTAGTTTGGCAAATAACTGGAAAGACTTGTAGGATTCTTTGCTGGAGATTCCTTTGCTAAATAACAGATAAAAGATAACCAAGACCTTTAGAAGCTGATCGTAAAAATGAAAAGATATGCTCTGTGCAAGAGAGGCACCCCAGTGCAGGACCTCTCATACCAGAAGGAGGATATAATACAGCAGGAGACAATCCTTGCTCACAGAACTTGCAAAAAACATTGGAATGAAGAAGCAAGCTGTGTTGAAAAACATGTGAACAAAAGATTTTAAAAGTTCAAACCCTGAACCTCAACAAATTCACAAATCCACTTATAAAACTGGCCCAGCTTTCAGCTACTCAGATAGTAAAAGGGAGAAGCATAACAGGAACAATCAATTAATTTCAGTATGATGAGTTTTGACAGGGTCAAGTCATTCTGCCAAAAGAACTACATTCTCTTCCCCACTGATTAAGACCAACAAGGACCCAAGTACCCCATTTAGGGCTTTTCCCCTTATTCCTAAACCTGTAGTCATTTTATTTTCTCTCTTAAATGAAGAAAAGTTCATAAAACCCTTTGACCTGAAGGGCTGAACAGAGAGTACCTCCTATCCACAGCAGATTTCTTTATTTCCCCCTAGAGTTTGGAAGGTGATCACAAAGATTTTTCTTTTCATTTCCTTATTACCTGTTTCTACCTTTGAACTTTTCTGATTTAGAAATCCATGATTCTTCATCTTCTTCATCTCAGGTCTCTAGCTGCTGGATCTTCCCTGATAGCAGCTAACAAGGCTGGGATCATTAACGGAACAATCAAGGAGAAAATCTAGATACATGTTAATAGGAGGATATTCTTTCTTGTTATAACATTGACAACGTATCTTAAAGTTTCCTGTCAAAATGTCCTTGAAATCTGCTGAGTGTTATCCTTGCCAAACACATTGTCACAAGAATTCTGCTTGTTTCTAGCAAAATCCTCTGAACTGGTTGGTACAATTTCTGGCTAAAAAAAGATAATTTCAGCAAACTACATACCCAGCAACAATGGAAAATTATAACAAAGTGTCTACACTCCCAAAGGATGTGTGCGTACAGGTCTGTCTGCATGAGCACATGTCCTGCACAGTGTGAGCTGGCACCTGAGCACTGAGCATCTGGCACAGCTGCAATGTCAGGGGTGCAGTGCATGTCACAGGAGGAGGTTTGTGAGTCATCACACCAATAGTGATTAATTGGCACAGCACGTCGGCAAAGCTCGGACCAGCCTCGGGCTGCAGCCATGGGCATCCTGCACAGTTTTTAAACCACCAGCTGCCTCCAACACTCATTAAACACGCCTGCCCACTGGCCAGTTGAATATGACTGATGCACGCAACTCTCTGGAACAGTCTGTCTTCTCTTACGTCCTTAACCTGTCACACTCATGCTGTATTTCTCTCTCAAAACCTCCTAACAGAGAGAAAGTGCATCCATGGAAACCTTTCTTGCTTTACACGAGCTAGGCAGTCTGTTGCTACACTTTTGCATTGAGTTTGTTATGGGTGCTTATTCACTTGGAATGAAACTCTAAACTTGTCTGGAGACGTCCTGAATTATTCATAGACAACATGTACAAAGATAAGTCAGGGCATGAGATGTACAACATCCCGTGTTGAAACCAACATGGTGTGTAAGAGTGAGTGATGCCTTGTGGGAGAGCTGCATCTCAACCACTGGGAATGACCTGGAACTTGACAACAATCATTAGGACCCAAAAGCCCGTTTGCCTTTGACAAAGGAAGTCTGTTGAAGTTTTGACACAGCAGCTGCCTTTGCCTTGGTTTGGTTGTGGACACAGCATTGAGGCCTGAGGTCGCTTCCAAGTTCGTATTTGGAATTTCACCAGAGCAGTTTTGTGGGCACATGGAGACAAACATACCTGATAGAGCTTAGGCAGCTAATTACTTCATTATACCTATCAAGAAAGTAGTTAGATGACTACATATTGACTATACCTCCAGAGCTGCAGCTGGAAAACTATACATGGAAGTTGGATAAATAAGTCTATTTCAGATTTGCCATCCAGCATCAGCTTTGAACCCATTTTTCATACATTGAAGGTGTATTCACCTTGAAGTATTTGTGCTTTACAAGCAATTTCTACCTTCCTCTGGAGTCTGGTGCCCAAAGAGCCAGCAGCCAGTGTTTGTGAACTATTAGTGGACCTATTTTGAAAATGCTGGGTCCAGTTCTGGTTGCACAGCACTCCAGTATGTATTATGTGACTTCCATTTCTAGTCTAAATCTGCAGGATAGAAATGGGCCCATTTATAAAAACATCATCTAACCAGACAGTCATACTTTCCTAAAAAAAAATAAAGACATGGATGTCTATTACTCTGAGGAAAAACTAAGTGAATTTTCCAATTGGAGATCTCCATCTAGGAGTACATGGATTGGATGGCACAAAAAGTTGACACCGGCCTTCACAAGCCTCCCTTGTCCACCAGGGTCTCATCAGCACTGCAGTGACAGGCGTTCCATGTCTGAACTGGGGAAAGACATGTTTTCACAGTAGCTTAGTAGCTTGAAATGGGAGATGAGGTGGTTCTTTACTGAAAACACTCCTGTAGGCCCTGGATTAAATAATCAGTTGAGCCCTCATGTTCATCCTTGTCTAAAATAGAAAATTTTATTTGAAAACACAAAATCTTGGTTCTGATGCAGATATAGCCATTAGCAGACTTGAGAAATCATCCTAATTTGAAGATATTAGTCACCAAAACAAGGTGCCATGTGCCACAGCACAGGCTAAATAAGAAAGCTCCCTCCATAAGCCACCATGTGTTGACCAATTTGACCACTGGGAAGAGACATGTTCCTATTTAAATTAACTCAAACTTCCCCCTGTGCTATCTTTATTTTAAAATCAGATTTATACCAGTTAGCAATTTTCCCCTAAAGCACTTTACAGATCTGTGCCATCACAGTTGGTGTCTGACTTTCATCTGTCAGTAACGTAGAACTGCAAGATGTTTTTAACTGAAATTATATATATATATATCTTATATTTAAATTACTTCATAATTGTGTATAGAGCCTTGTTTTTAAACACTTGTTCTCTTTCTGGAGATTTTGTACATGTGCAGGGTTTGTTCGGAATCCAAGAATTTTCTGATTCTAATACTCCTACGGAATATGACTAAATATTCAGCAATGCTTCAAATTAAGTTAATGCCCCACCCCAGCAGATCAGTTCTTCAAACAGCCTACATTCCTTCACCTGGGAGTGGAAGGAAATCATGAAAAAAAAAGTAAATAAAGGAGTGAGATGGAAAGCATTTTTGCTGTGCAATTATCTTGATTCCCAACTTGCACTCCCTGAGAAACAAGAGGGAAGAGCAACCCTTTAAATGTCCCTCGGTCATGGCAGGGAAAAATTGCTTGCAGATGAGTAATATCATTTGTGCTCACCTTGGCCAGCATCTTACTCTGACAGGCCACTGAATTTAGAGAGACACCTCAATGCCTTATGTTTTAAAAGCATAGCAGATAACGAGTGAGATGTCTCTCACTGCACCACTTCTGCCCAGCTCTCACTGTGGGCTGGAGCAGAGAGGAGGAAGAGTGTTCAGGGCATCTTCTCTCCCATTGTGCAGGATGGTTTTTTCTTGCTCAGCCAATTTCCCCCAGTCTACTCCGTAAGGTAGCACTAAGCTTGGGTTCCTGGCTCACACTGTAATTTTCACACATAACTTACCTGTCTGGGTTGAAGGGTTGGGGAGGAGCATCTTTCCACACATTTCAGAATACACTCATCCACCTCCACAGACCATTTCATACTTATTAAGCAAATATCACGATGACACCAGACCTTCCTTCCAAACCATCTGGAGGGAATAACTCAGAAATTTTGCAAGACTTTTTCTTTCTTCCCACTATAATTATTTCATTACCATAAACCAGTCTGCTAGTAGAAAAATCAGTGAATTATGCACCGTGCTGAGCAAAGCCTTGGTGCAGGGTCCATATTTTGCCATTTAGCTCATGACAAAACTCACATGTTTATCAGTCATACTTGGGAGCATTACTGCTCTTCAGCAGAGATTTTTGCCTTCTGAGGAGGCGGTTTGTGTTCCATACACCCACTGAATCATATTCTGCTTTTCAGATTTTGGTATGCAACGATGACACAGCAAATTACACCCTTGTAATATGAAAAGATAATATTTTTCTAGCAACAGTTCATAATGCTGTGACCAGCTAGTCCAAAATGGTTAGCAACGACACATACTCAAACTCTCAGAGGCCTGCTGGTACTGCAGCTCCTCAGCATCTCTGATTTCCCAGTTTTAGGCTTGAAATGAGTGGAGCACCTTGCATGAAGGCATTCCACTCTGGATCATACAATAGTGGGAGTTTCAGAAGAATCTAAGCTTTCTCTTCTTTAAGAAGCTCATCTTATATTCTGTGTCTTCTTCTGATGATGAGACAACATCTTTGATGACATCTGTATATCTATGTTCGTGATACAGGGAGACAGGGCCATCCCTAAATCCTCTTCACCTCCAAAAAAGAGATAAAGGTGAGCCAGGGAAACTCCATTGCACAGCATGTGTTGCTACTTACTTACTTTGACTTGACATTGATGGATGCATTCAAGTATTTACAAGCTGCCTGATGAGATGACTCAGAGAAAGTTTGAAAGAAACAGCACGGCTGACACCCCTGCTTGAAGGGGGAGGAAGTGGGAGGGAAAGATTGCCTTGAGATCAGAGTTTGTGGTTTTTTAAAATGCTGCTGCTTCACAAGCCCACTCTTTGTGCTAGAGTAATTATGTGGGTGTACTAGGAAAAAAAGCTAAGCAGCTTGAGAAAGGTCTGGCTGTGAGGAAACCCAAATTTAAAACCCTTGAAGTAGAGCAACTCAGGAGTCCTGGAGGAGCACTTGCAAGCCAGCTATGCAAGAGTCTAGAGCAGTTACTGGGTCAGTCCTGGGACAGTTTGGGGTGCAGGTCAGCCATCTATGGGCAACAAACCCACTTTTGCATCATCCTGCCTATAAAACTTCTCCCTCCTGGGGCTGTCCCCAGTCTGTGGTATTGCACGAGACGTGGTCAGCACATTTCTCCTGAAACCTAAAGACTACTTTAATTGAAGGCTTCTGTGACCATATGAGTATGAGAACAGGAGTAGGGATTGGAGGGTCAAAAAGTCATCCAGACCTCTTCTTCTCTCCCTTACAGCGTGTGTGGCTGGGCTCTGGAGATGTGCCCTGGTACCCACCATCACCAAGCCTTCTGGCTCAGAGTCAGGCTAAAGCCATGTCAAGACACAGAACAGCCACTCGGAGGATCCTGTCTCTCATCACTGACTTTTTAATAAGTAGAAAGCAGAAAGAAATGGGCATCCTGTTCTATGAATTGCCATTTTTGAGCTGTTGCACAGGAAATACCTGCAACAAGCTGGGAAGGCACTCCCATAAGGCATCACATTTAACTCTTTCCATTTTTCTAACAGCTTGTGTAGATCACAGAGCTACAACATAGAAAAAAAAGCCATGGAAGGGACTTTCTTTGTGGTTCCACTTGGGAGTGATGATCCCCCACCTGTCCTTATACCACCTCCCCATGTCACAGCCCAGGGAGGGGAAATGCCCTTTTCCAGCCAGTGGTGCAAGGGAAGTGTGATTAAGACTTGGACTTCATCCCCATCCTCAAGGTGTAACCAGCATGGCAAGAAGAACGAGCCCCCCAAGTAAACACCTGGCACAGTTCCCTAACATGAAGGAAGAGAAGGAAAATTTAAACACTTGGCACAGTTTCCCAGCATGAAGGAAGAGAAGGAAAAAGACCATTTCATCTTCAGAGTGTATACTACCCTTTATTGAGTCCTGACAGGGATTTTATAATGCACCATTGCATAAAGACAAACCAAGGATGTGAGCTATATCTCTTATGCACTCCTGTTTTAATTCTTCAGAAAGCTCCCTTTGGAGTTTTTTCAGGCAGCTCCAGGAACCATTCAGAAATGTCTAGAGCATCCTCTGCCTGCAGCTCAGTTGAGCTCCACTCCAGCAGTGGGTAGAGGTGCTGTTGTGGAAGTGGGAGCTTGGCATGGATTACCCACCTCAGGACCTACCCAGGCACTGCAGCAGACACATACTGTAACTTGCAAAAGGAATATTCTTCACCCAAGGAATTATCACATGTTATTATTTGTATTCGTTTATATCTTCTAGGGGCTTGAATACTTCTGGATGTTTCCTATTCCTTAAAATTAAAAAATAAAATAAAATAAAAGAAAGAAAGAAAAGGTGGAGATTGAGAAATTACTGGAAAATCCTAAAATGGCTGTCTGGTTCTGAAGAAATGAGAGTATTTTCCTTAAAAGTTTTTTACAAAAATCTCTAATTGCATTACAAGATATTTTATTTCCTTGGAATTTCATCTTTTCTGTCAGACTTTGCTGAAAGGGATATTTTTCTTGTCAAATCTTGTGTAATTACAAAAATAAAGGCACATTTTCCACTGTGGTGGTGAAATTTCATTTGCAATGAAAGACATTAAAGAAATGTAGGTGTATTGATGTTGTAGAAAATAGTATTATGTAACAGAAATTTGGATGAAATGGACTTGTACGTCTGCATTGGATGTGAGATTACTCATTTCCCAGTGCTCACAGAACTAACTGCCCCTGCTAACACCAATGGTACAACTTCAGTGGACTGCAGGGGGAACCGGTTTGGGGTATTGGTACCTCAAATTCATTTTTCCTTTCTTTTAGGGGTATAAAGGAGTAAAACTCTGACTGGCAGAGTGCAGTGAGGAAATTAACTTAATTGCTAAAGCAATAATGCCTAATATAAATCATGACACACGAATAAAAACAAGGAGAAAGGTGCCTCTAGCTGTACAAGAAAAAAGCTCTATGAAATTTTAAAATGTTCCCTTGCATGCATATATGCAGTGTTTTGTACAGTAACCATAAAAATGACATGGCTGTTTTATACCTTTCAAGCACAAGCAACCTGTTTTGACTTTGTAGCACTTGGTGAGTCATTAGAGAAACTGATCTTACTAAAAGCTTTGCTATTTCACTTGTTCTAACTGAGATCACTTAAAAAAAAAAAAAAAAAAAAAAGGCTTGGGTAAGATACGTGCTGCAAAAACAAAATAATGTTCATGTTCCTTGTGTCCCAATCCCTATCATGTGCAGGCTTGGGTATCCAGAGGGCTCTTTCTTTGCCATCCAAGGCAGGCACTGGCTCCAGAGACGCTCGTCTGAGCTGGAGACCCACTGGATGCACAGCATGCTTCCTCCTTTCCTACAAGTGCCATGGGGAGGGGAAATGAAGGTATCTTTTTGCTCATAAATAGACTTAGTCAAGGGGTGATCTGGTACAGCTGGTGTCTGTGATGACACCTGGCTGACCTCAGTCCAGCTGACTATCCACCACATCTCAGCCATGGCACACCCAGGTACACTGAGCCTTGAGTGGGAGGTCCAGATCCAGGCACTGTGCCTCTCACAGGTCCCTTGGCTCCTCCCCTGCCTGGGACCTGCCCACTGAGCCCTTCTGTCCTGCAGATCCCCTGCTCTGTGCCATCCTGAGCCCTGGCCTGTACCCCAAGCTGGTGCAGAGCCTCCCTTTGCAGCCAAACTCTGCATAGGCACCAGCAAAAATTAGGGCGAGAAGACACCAGAAAGACTTTGCCCAGAGTCCATAATCACACCGCTGCTCTCCTTAATAATCAAACACCAGAAGTGAAAGCACTTCACAGGAAGAAAAGCAACAACTAACCTATAAATAAAGCATTGTGTTCCCTTTCAATGTATTTTTTCCCCTCAAGCAATCAATTAATGTTTCTGCAACAAAGAGATGATCAACTCCTCTGAGTGGGAAAGGAGGGGTCTGATGTGAGTGTGAGGGGGCTCTGCTGCAGATGACACACTGCAGAAGGAAGCACCTCTCCTGCAAGATGTGACACACTAATTCCAAAAAATAGGAGACATCCCTGCACTATGGAATCATCTTATCTCTGAATCCAAACACCTGTGAGTCTTGTTCACTTATTTTTGAAGGCTGAACAGGCAGCTTTGTGTGCAGAGAGGCAGCAGGGTGTTCATTTGCTTCATTGTTCATACCTTCAATCTTACTCTGACTGGTTGTGTATGATGTGTTTCTGTTTAGTACCCATGGACCCTTTCATGGTGTCTGAAATCTTGTCAATAAAAATAACTGCAGCAAGAAAAGAACAGCTTTCCTATCGTGCAACACTTTCAAGTTATCTCTTGATAGCAAGTGGTCAGATATCACCACTATAAAATGACAGTTTTCTGGGATGATGTATAACCCAAATGATAAATCTAGTATTGTATTCCTAGTCTTTCACTTCAGATATGCAAGGCCCAGTGTCACAGCTTTTCCCTTCAGTTTAACCAAGGTTGGTCTGTCTGCTTAAGCTGAATGTTCTTCTGACTCCTACTCCTTTCTAAAACTAACCCACTTCATCTGCTGCCTGAATAAAAAGCTCTGCGTTAGTCACGACATCTTCCTGCACTGTTTTATTCACAAAGTTTGACAAAAAAATACATGTTATGAAACCAGCTTTTAATGCTTGATGGAAATAGGTCCAAATCTGCTGGGCAGTTGTCCTTCTCTGAAACTGCAGGCAGCATAAAGGCTCTAATCCATTTTCACCCTACTTGTTGTGTTGCCAGGTTTAGCCTCTGGTCAGACCAAAGACCATCATGTTGGGTGGCTAAAAGGCCCATCAAAGGCAGTACTTCACCTCTGACAGTGGTCAATGATATGGGTGTTGAAGCAGAAGAAAACAAATAAACTGTGGTGAGTCCAACCACAGTATGTCCCTACCTTGCCTCCATCTGCTGCCTAAAGAATGCTCAAGCCAGATGTTGTGCTCACAGTTTTAATAGCTCTGGAAGTGCTTTTCTTTTGGTGTTTCAGTCATCTCATGCATCAATTAAGACTTTCCACCCCATATCATAATATGAATAAAACGTATAGAATGATAATGCAATGCATAAAACACTTTCTTAACTTGTTTCAAATCTTCAGCCTGATAATACTGGAACAGGTTGCCTTGACAAGCTGTAGGATCTGCATCCTTGGAGGTATTCAAAACCAAGGAAGACAAATCCTGATCTAAGCTGGCCCTGCTTAGAAGGATGTTTGGACCACATTACCTCCAGTCTCTTTTCATTTAGATCATCCTGTCTTCATAACTTCTCAGGGTGTTTACCCCCCATTTTAGCAAGAAATAGTGAAATGCAATGAAGATGGTGAAGGGTCTTGTGGGGAAGCTCTGTGAGGAGCAGGTGAGAGCACTTGGTCTGTCCAGCCTGGAGAAGAAGAGACTGAGGGGAGACCTCATGATGGTTACAACTTCCTTGTGAGGAGAAGAGCAGGGGCAGGCAGT